>JAZAYU010000228.1:600000-820865 GCA_038501625.1 Corbicula japonica | reverse complement strand
CAAATCAAATACTCCTTAGTTCGAAAAGCACAAGACAAAATAATAAATTGAGCACTTAAATTAAAATATTGCTCAGAGAAGGATATACTGCGTATCGTAATTATTGATTTAGACTATTTTTCTTCTGAACCAGTTCGTGTAATTTACGTATTATTTCAGTTTGTATATACCAGTTTCCGCAAACATAATTTGTGCGTGTGCTATAACAGAAACTGTTTTAAAAGCTTTAAATTGATGACCTGGTGCTTAACCGATCTAAAATTTACTGAGTACCTCTTTGTTTTCACGACGGTGATGGTTTTAAGGAGTTAATATTATTGTCGGTCATCCTGATGACCGACATATTATAATGGACCAAACTTGAGCTTTCTACCTGAACACCGGTTAACAGTGATGTAAAGCAAAGATCACGTTCCAGACGGAACGGATAATTTAGATAATTAGACTCTTACTCAGTCGTTATTTATGGATAGACTCTTACCCAGTCGTTATCTTTAAAAACCTAGAGGCCTCGTATTGGCTGTTGAAGGACGTCACATTTGGAGTCTGTACCTATTCTTAAATCCTCTCTCCAGCTTCTTATCAGCTGGCTTATTACTCATACAGATATTTCCGACAACGAACAAGAAACATATACATGTACATGGATTTTGTCTAGTAAATGTACACTGTGTATGATAAACAAAAGATGTACAGCTTATAAATTTATTAAACCAAAGCAAATAAAATGTGTAGAGAACACTGAAAAGAGATTAGCTACTTATTTTGCTGACCACGAATCTACGAACTTGTGCAGCATTTTGTGAAACTCGGGGATCAGAGGTATCCCAGGGAATGTTTTACATGGTTTAGCTAGCTCGATATGGATTCATCCGTCGGTACTTTCTTGATAATTTTGCTTAACTGTTATCTTGCATTTTGCCACTAATCAACTGGTTGCTAAAGTTTTTATAAGGTTTTGAATGTAAAAATTATCTTTGGAACACCAGAACACACAGTTTTGCAGAAATCTTAAATCGGGTAATGAAACTGAAAATAATAGACACTTCAAGTTTAAGCTTTACTTAGTTGTAATTTGGTTTTGAATCAACAAAATAATCTTTGGAACATGCGAATACACATACTTTTGCAGAAGTATCAAATGGGGTCATGAAACGGTCAATAATAGACAATACAAAATTTTGCTTTCCAAAAAGCTAGTCGGACATTGGCATAAGCTTTTAACAAAAAAAGACGGAGCTGTAGTGCATACTTTTTGCTAAGTGAATACCAACAGTCTAACGATATTGTTCTTGATCAGAAAGAACAATTTTATCATACCTGTGAGTCCCTGACAGACTGTTCACTTTTTTCTCTCCCACTCTATGACTGTGACAAAACTAAGGTTTTTAACATATTCCGTAGCTTTTCATATATATTTACAGCTTGATAATCGCTGCTTTCTGACACTTTCTGACACAAAAATATTGTTTGACAAACTTTTCCATTTTGGTTTACTTCCAAGTAAATTATAAACTTGTTCGCAAACAGGGTTAGATTCATCACCAGATTAAATAAATCTCATTCGAAAGAGGAAATACCTATAAGTCAACTTACATTTTTGTATGGCATCCAATAAAAGCGCCTTAAAATTCAAACTTTTCTGCCGTCTTGTTAAAAGGTTGTGCTAATGACCGACTAGCTTTTTGGAAAGCTAAAACTTGTAGTCTGCTATAAGTGTGCAGCTAAATTTAAACCTAAATAGCATTTAGATATATGTTTGCGGATTGCGGAGATCATGAGCAGAAACAGTCTGGGTAGGAGGTTATAAAACTGAGTTTGGAAACCAGTCTCAAATCTCAAGCATCTGATTGGCTGAAATGGCGACCTGTCGCAGCTTTATAACCTTGGGCACAGGATAATGATTGAGTATTGATTTTATCCTTGACGTTTAATTGTCTTATATTTTGATAACAGAATGCTATTGCTTCATGATGTCAAGCTTATTGTGCTCTAGAAAAAGAGCTCGTCAAACAATTTGTGAAGATCTGTCTAGAGTGCTAGAAGATGTTGGAATTAACGAAGATGTTGTCTAAAGAAGGTGTCAAACATTTCTACACATTGAAACAATGTACTCAATACATTATTTTCCATCCAGTGTGTGTTTTTTCGGGAGTCAAACTGAAGGGACAACAACAATTGGCTTGAAATCAGACATTGATATGCTCTATTTTTGTCGTTTCTTTAACGTTATTAAATCAGACCGAGAAAAACAAGTCGGAAAATTGAATTTGACATTAGTGAAAGATGCTACAACTGGCTACTGCCGACTACATTTGTTGGATAATAATCATATGTTTATGGCCTCGCTAGCATTTCAAGGTGTACTTTATTACATGCTAGATAAAGGAGAAATCTGTGTTCTTAATAAAGTCATGTTCCATTACTTTCGAACTCTTTCAGGTGATTTTAACCGAAACAACGGTCGACGTGGTCCATCTAAGGTTATGTCAATTGATAATTATACAGACGTTGCATTAACAAAAGCATCAATGTATCATCCCTCTGAGTGAATTGGCGTTAGCCTCTTGGCCGTCAGAGAGTTTCGATTGGATATCAAAGAAGAGGAACAAAAAATGGCCGACTGAGCAAATGATCAAACCGATTTCTAAGAATACGTGTTTGTTGGTACATGTTGGACACGCAGAGAGTGACAAGTGCATGACAGAATGGAGAATATCTTACTCATTCACCGAGCGATATTTGATGTTTAGTATGAATGTCATAAAGCTTCAGTATTACGTTGCTCTTAAATTAATTAGTAAAACTTATCTAAGTAAAAAAATAACAAGTTATCACTTAAAAAATCTTTTTTTCTATATTGTTTCTAGAACTAAAGGGACGGACTGGACGCAAAATTCGCTTTTTGGTTTTATACTTATGTGTTTGAAAACACTTTCGTTTTGGGTACATGTGGGCTACTGTCCGAATTTAATCGATCCAACAATTAATCTTTTCGGACGAAAACTTTCAAATAAACTTAGAAAAAGTTTATATGAAAGAATAAAGTTATTAATTGACTGCGACTACATGTTTCTGTTATTAATCAAGATTGACATGTTAGGTCATAGAATTTCTGCAACTTCAACAACCGGGTCCATTGTCAATGGTGCTTTGTCGAAGTCGGAAATTTCTTCACACATAAACAAAGCCTTGAGTTATGCGGAGAGCAATTGCAAAAGTTTTTTTATAAACGACTTTTTCCAAAGGGATGGTTTTCTCTTCGAAAGATAATTACAATGTCTTAAAAGTGTTACGCCACAAGAAAAAGCAGCAGCAATGACTTTGCTCCTTGGGCTGCTAGGGCATGTTGCTGCTATTGAAATATCAAATTCTATTTTAAAACGGACAATGGATAACAGAAACGCTGTTTGGTTTTTGTTAATTGGACCGGTTTATGACTTTTTTCAATGGGACTGAAATGTGCAACTGTCTTTTATAGATTGGGATTCACAAACATTGCCTTAAATTTCATTAATAGTCTTGAATTTGGCCACAGTACATACAAAGTGTATACGTCATGCTCAATACGATATGCGGTATGGAATGGAGAAATTTTAACAGACGATTCAATGTTCGGAACCTGTGTTCGGTTTTTGCGACAAGAGATACCAATATGTCCGTCAGCTCTTATTTTCGAAATGTTTCGCACTACTAAGAAAGACAGAAAATACCGTTATGAAGTAGCTGAAAATTGGATGGATACAGCTGAGATTGACCCCGTTCCATATCTGTATTACTTTAAGTCTTTGATTTACGCACGTATGAAAAAGTATGATAAGGCAGAGGATGCCATGCTTGCAGTAATTAGAAAATTACGATTACAATGTCCATATATTTCTCATCAAGAGACAATTTGGAATCTGATCGGACAATACTATGTACAAACTGGCCATTCAGATCTGGGTCTTCATTGTTATAAAAAATCATTGCAATTTAGACCAGTTAAAAATGCCGCAAAATGACTTCTTGGTTTATTGGTGTACGCTCAAATTAAAAAGAGGTTAAACAAGTACATAAATTGTGTTCACAATAGACGTTTGAACATTACGAAATAACTTCGTGAAATGATTTACAATGGAATGGCTTGAATTGTAATAAAGGTTTAATGAAAGAAAATTGTGAAATAGAAATTCACGTTCTTTTACATGTAAAGGATGTTTCAAAGGTTACCAGAATACAGTAAACATGCAAAATGTAAGAAAACGAGGAAATGATTATTATTCGGCTTGAAGCTGCGCCGTTCTTCGTGAAATCAGTGCGAGTTCTTGTTAATTTTAAAATACATAGAATATTTGAGTGATTATTATTCTATATTGAGGAAGTTTATGGTCGCAGTCTTCATTTATTCCTTTGTGTCGCAAAGATATTCGCTGCACTTCTTGTTACCAAAATCTATAAAACTTTAAATGATGCATGTTATCAATGTTGATATAATGATTCAGAAGTGAAACAAAATAAAATATTTAACTATTTTGGTGTTATTCAAAGTGATTATGAACAAAATGATATCAAACTACACGTAGTTCGACATTAAAGGAGATCACACTTTTATTCTTAGGTATGCATTCAGTTTGGGTTAAAAAATAATAAAACTAATGTCTGGTCTCAAGTATATTTGTGATCACGTTCAAACTTGATTAACTATGAATATTATAGATTATATTGAATATTATCTTTTTCTTATTCAATATAACAAATAAATATGAAATATAAGGACAATGTGCATTATATTAAATTAAATTCGTTTGCGATATCGGTGTTAATATCTTATATACTGTTCAAAGGAGTGTTCAAATATTAGATAATCGCTTACAAGCTAGTATATAATTATGACAGGTTTAAAATTTCAATTACATATTTAGTAGGGATGGGAACGAGTTGTAAAATCGGTATTTGGGTATCTTGTTCCAATAGAGTACTCGAGTACTCGAAACCTTTCTCTAACGTAAGAGGAAATATCAGTTTCTGCAAGTTCTAACGATCGTACCGGTTATGATCATGCCAGGTTGCCTGTCATTATCGATCACAGTGACTCAAGAAGATACACAACACAACAGAAAACAAAAATACCTTAATGATATTTAATCATATTAAATGCATTTCAAGCATCAACTTTGAAAACATTTAACTTAACACACAACCATAAATTAGCTCGTGTCACAAACTTGAACATTACCGTAAAACTAAAGCGAGAAAATAGTGTATGTTCTTTAATCAAATTAATTTCCGTTTTGCAAACTTCCAATTAACAATCACATTTGAATATAATAACTCAGTAAATAAAATCAAATAAAAGGCCGACAAGAGAAGTGTCTGTCTATCAAACAATAGCGTCAATTAGGCGCAAATTATCGGTTATACGTGCCCCTAACTGTCATCTTGTTTATTGGAAATCAGGTGCGAGATGGTCACAATGAACTGTCAGTCGGCAATTTGTGAGATTCCATAAAGAAAACTGTTATACAAATTGGTTGATATTTTTAACATTTTGTAATCGAGTATTCGAATACTTAATGAACTACTCGGGTACTCGGACGTTAATCGAGTACCCGAGTACTCGAATACTCGTTCCTATCCCTAAATTATTTATACTATAGTTCGATTTTGGCCCCCGAGCTGTGACCTTTCGGGCAAGTCCATTGTTATAATACTAAATAGGTAAAGTGCGTCATTTTACAGAGTTACCGTTAAATTACTTTACTTATATGACATTAAAACCTGTTCAAAGCAGCAGATATTTAGTCACGACGCAATAGCTCAATGAATAAGATATCGGGCTATGAAGCAAAACATTGCATGTTCCAATCCAATAAAAGTAACATCATATATTTGTCTTTCATTTCCTTTCTATAATTTTAATTTAGTTCTTATGATATTATTTTTAATAGTATTGAGCTGTTTTATCTTTATATTTTTCGGCGTTAGCTGTCTAAGCTCACTTTTGACCTAGTTTTTCGACCAATGAAATATTGTAAATAATACTCGTATTCTCTTATTATGCAGAGGGAAAATGAAATAAACTATTTCGATTGGTAGCTATTTACACCATAGAGGCATCTAGCAGGGTGGAGAGGTATCTAGTGGGATTTTTATTATTATGCAGCGGAAAAATCAAATAGATTATTTCGATTGGTGTTGTATTGGAGACAAACATATTTACGATTTAAATAACCAGTTAAGTCAATATTGATGGTTTAAATACAATTTTATATAGAATATTCTTGCATACAATACACAGTGTAAAACGAAAGAGAAGTGTAGATATTTCTAATTCTTACTGGTTTCTTTCTAGTACCTTTGATACTGTTCGTTGTAGTGTAGTGGCTAACACTCTCGCCTCACAAGCGGAGGCCCCGGGTTCAAAGCTCTGGAGGGACACTTTTTTTTTAAAGTTAATTACGAACAATTTGGTAGATTTCGCTTTTGTAACAGGCTTTTTGTATTTATTTTTATTGAATTTCAAGGAGATTTATTCATCTTGAGTTCTAACTCTACAGGAGGTATTTTGTTGAAACTGAATAAATGTAGACAAGACTTAATGTAAGACATTGCTTCTTTAATCGACTTGTTATCACTGTATGAAATTGTTGCATCAGCTTCAACATTTTTTTTTGAAAGACACTTTAAATGAATTTATGAGTTGTCATGATTCGGTCGCTTAAACTCTAGGTCATACTAAGAAGGCAGGGAGGGTTCGTCAACAGCTATAACAAGTAAAATAAAATAACTAAACTGTGTCTGCTTCGCCTCTCTGTATTTCCTTCTTTCTTATATACGTGTACATGTATATATAAATCTTTTCCATCAACGCCGTTTATCTTTTTTAAAGATATTTCTTGTTTCGGCGTTAGCTGTCTAAGCTCACTTTTGACCTAGTTTTTCGACCAATGAAATATTGTAAATAAAATTTATTATGCAGCGGGAAAATCAAATAGATTATTTTGATTGGTTATTAGTGGGTCTTGTTAATGATTACCGTAACGATTTTTATATTGTGTGTAAGTATTTACCTGGCGCTTATATGTTTTGGCATTTTTGTTTTAAAAAGCGTTAATTGTATTGGAGAAAACGATAGTTACGGTATAAATAACCAGTTAAGTCAATTGATGGCTTAAATACGATTTTATATGGAATATTCATAGGTGTCAGGTAAACACTCGAGTACAATACACAGTGTAAAACGACAGAGAAGTGCAGATATTTCTGGTTCTTACTGGTTCCTTTCTAATTCCTTTGATACTGATTGTTAATTTCAAGTCCAGAAATTTAAAACGCCTTGGTGTAGTGGTTATCACACTCGCCTCTCAAGCGGAGGCCCCGGGTTCAATACTCGGGAAGGACACTTTCTTTTAAAGTTAATTTACGTAAAAGTTGGTAGATTTCGCTCTTGTAACAAGTTGTTATTATTTTCATTTATTGTATTTTAATAACATTTATTCATCATTAGTGCTAACTCTACAAGAGGTATTTTATTGAAACTGAATAAATGTACAGTTAATGTTAGACATTCTTCTTTAATCGACGTATTATCACCAGACGAAATTCTTGCACGGTCTTTATTTCTTTCTTTCTTATATATAAAAATCTTTTCCATCAACGCCGTTTATCTTTTTTAAAGATATTTCTTGTTAATTTTGTTCATGTTAATTCCATTCTTAACAATATAATTATTTTTGTTGAGCAGCTTGCCCTGACCCCATGCATATCCGTACCAAAGTAGTGTTGACAATTGTGAATCCTGGCGTTCTGTAAACATTTTACATTCTCTTTCTATTATAATTTACATAATTCAAAACCACTTTGTCCATTGTTTTGCATCGCCCCAAAACTGTGTTTTGAGTAAGCATCGATCGCGATATTTTATCAACTCGCTTAATGGAAGCTAACTAAAAATTTGTATGGTTTAAAGTCATTTTTGTCGGTGTCTACATGAATGTATTGAAAAAATGACTTTAAAAAAACAAAAAAAGAAACCTCCTCATGGGATTCGAACACACGAGCGTTATGTCATATTACCAAAAATCAGTAGCGTTACTGCTACGGCCATAAAACCTTTTGTAAAAGAGCAGTACAATTTCAACATAAAGAGCTATGATGGGAATATCTAACATCCCTATTTTGTGGAATATTCCAAAATCTATACATACAAAAGTACATTCACAGCTCAATGCGTAAAATCGGACTATAGTTGCCAAAAGAAACGATATCACAATTTGCAAGGACATACAAAAACACATCGACAATAGAACATTTGGATTGGTCTAATTCATTCTATAAACCTTTTAATACCATCATGCATGTGTACAAAAAATCAATATTAATCAATACTGTACGAGCATTAACATAATTTATAGATGGGTCTGGTCTAAAACAAACATTTAATTGAAAGTTTAGTATATTTTCTTTTGAACACTACTATATATTTATCTCTATCAGTACATGTATAATTAATTTGAAAAGTACAATATCCAAGTTACCATCACGTGAACAGTTAAGGTACAATATCCAAGTTACCATCACGTGATCAGTTAAGGTACAATATCCAAGTTACCATCACGTGATCAGTTAAGGTACAATATCCAAGTTACCATCACGTGATCATGTGATCAGTTACGGTACAATATCCAAGTTACAATCACATGATCAGTTAATAACACTATTCAATTTACCATCACGGGATCAGTTAAGGTACAATATCCAAGTTACCATCACATGAACAGTTAAGGTACAATATCCAAGTTACCATCACGTGATCAGTTAAGGTACAATATCCAAGTTACCATCACGTGATCAGTTAAGGTACAATATCCAAGTTACCATCACGTGATCACGTGATCAGTTACGGTACAATATCCAAGTTATGATCACATGAGCAGTTAATCACACTATCCAAGTTACCATCACGGGATCAGTTAAGGTAACCGTAAGATATGTTAATATCAACCTAAATGTATTACCTGATGAGAATCTTTTTTATTTGTTTCACATTACATCTGACGGTTTTTTACTTGTTCTGAAAGCCCCTTCTTTATTTAATCAGACTGCTTTTGTTCAACTTACATTTTCACTTTCATTGAAATGTGTTGTAGTGTCAAGGTACGTCATGTAGACGTTTCCTAAAGGGTCATTTGTCGCATTCCTCTTAACTGCATGTCACAAGAGTAATATTGACCATTGCGTTGATACCTTCATATATTAAGGGTCTACTATACCGATGTGGTTCGAAAAACTCACATTGACCATTATTATTGTGTTGTTGTTTATTTTTTAAATTGACGGCATCCAATTAATTTCCTTAAAAGGGGGACAACTTTTGCAAGTCTACTCTACATGTAACTGGTTATCTACATATTGACGCTATTCAACTATTCCTTGCTAAAATTTAAATCTATTTGCATAATTGGTTAGAGATTTTTAATAAATGTGATAACTATTCATTGTTCCATGTTCACCTCCATATGCCCATGAACAGGCTCAATCAAACCGAGCCTGCCATATTTTCATATTTGTCGTGTTCGGTGGCTTTTAAAGTTCCCTTTTCATCTATTGCAAATGAGAGCATCAAGACAGCAGATTATTGATAATTGTCACATGCGCGAGCTGTTTAATGTAACTTTCCCGTGTAAAAGGTATGAGCGGTTGAAACACCCGATTTATAGTATGTCAATTTATTGTTATCACATTAATCAATCTAGAACAACATTATAATTAGAAAGTGACATTTGATTGTGTGCGTTTTATCATCCTTCGCTAGTTCGTATGTCAAGTGGTGTTTCAAAGAATTTAATTAACCTCCGCCTACGCTTTTCATAATGACATCAAATGATAAAGTTACAAAGTTCGCATGTAACAGGTATTCACAGCCACTTTATTTTGCAGCTAGGTTAATTGGTAAGTTGGTTTCGTTCTTTTTAAGTTGTAGAAAACAAAAGCTTATTTGAAAAAAAATCATATTTCGTCGTGCAAAGTTATATATAACGTAAGAAAAAAAGTGAAATATCACATCAGGAATCGCCACACCCACAAAACACAGCCTCCCCAGGCAGCGGCAGAAAAAGAGAGGAAAAGAGAGCATGTGTTTATAAGTATTTCAAATTCAAAGAAGACACAACAAACAATTAATGAAAATTTATCGCCTTTGAACGGTCAGTGGTAAAATTACTTTTAAATAAGGGTTTTCACCAGGTTTTAGGGTGCACCAACCTCGCATTTGCCCCAACAGGCAACAAACAAAAGTAAAAGTTGTCTTGGTGAAAAAACTCAAGCCACCCATCAACTAAACAATGTTGCATGCAAAAGCACACAAACATATAAAAACATAAGCATAGAGGCGAAAAGCCTTGCATAGCCAAAGAGTTGGGTTCTCAATGCTCTTACCAAGATCAGAGCTCCTGGTGTCAAATAAAAAACACGATGACAATAATGATGATATTTTTATTGAAATGCACAATCTTACTGTTTGACAAAAATATTAGTTGGCAATATTTACCCTTGTCAAAAGTTCTCAGTGCAAACTTTTAAATTTTTATATATCAAAAATAAAATTATCTGATGCTGAACAATAACATTTGTGAAAATCATGCATTTGTTTTACATGCTCTCTCTCTCTCTCTCTCTCTCTCTCTCTCTCTCTCTCTCTCTCTCTCTTCCTCTCTTCTTTTTCGCTGCGTGGGGAGGTTGTGTTTTGTGAGTGTGGGGATTCCTGATATGTATATATTACTTTTTAGCTCACCAGAGCCGAAGGCTCTGAGTGAGCTATTGTGATCAGAGGGGCACCAGATGTCCGTCGTCCGGCGTCCGTCGTCCGTCGTCCGTCGTCCGTCAACATTTTCTTTGTTAACGCGATAGAGGCCACAGTTTTCAACCGATTTTCATCAAACTTGGTCAGAATGTTTCTCTTGGTGGTGTGATGACCCCTATTGAAACTGGGTCATCTTGGGTCAAAAACTAGGTCACTAGGTCAGATTAAAGCAAAAATTTTGTTAATGCAATAGAGGTCACATTTTTTATCTGATTGTCATCAAATTTGGTATGAATATTGATATTAATGATCTCTACTCAAATTATTAAAATCATGTTCTTGAATTGCCCAGGGGCCCCGCCCTGGGGTTTTCAAAATTTTTTTCTTTTAAATTCTGTTTTTAACCTTTGATTTTCTATAGTTATCAACCAGATTTTGGCACAAACTTTATACCATCTAAAAATTCAATCTTTCCTGAACAATTCATTCACTGGTTGTTCAGTGATAAAATTTGAAACAAAAATTTTAGTAGCAGAGTGAAAATTTTAATTGACAAAATTTCAATAGTTCTACCTGTCTTCAGCTATATTAAGATGTATAAGAATGCATTATGGAGTTCAATGCTCTGGTTGCTGGTCATATTAAATGACCTACTGAACTTTCCTGCTTAGATCTGTGTTATGCAATATTAAGAACTTTGCTCTGGAAGTTTTTATAGGGTAAATTTTGACATATTCTATGAAATAATCATTTGTAATTTATAGCACTGAACATGGGCTTTTGTGAATATTTTGTTCAAATTTGTAAGTAAAGCAACAACAACAACAACAACAAATTTGAAGTACATTCACAAAATGTTCAGACTATATTAACCCTTTCATCCATATACACAACTTTTTGCATGGGCGAACAGTGTAGATCCAGATCAGCCGGCACATCCAAACAATCAGATCAGGATCTGCACTGTTCGCTTTTTTATGTATTAGGTTATTTCTAACTAAAATGGGACCAGTGCAGATCCTGATCAGACGGCAGGAATGTGCCAGCTGATCTGGATCTACTTGTTCCACCTGCGTAAAAATGCGTATATAAGGAGGAAAGGGTTATGTTGTACGTGTATGTATAAAAAATGGCTAGTTAATTGGAGGTCTCAGAACTCCAGCATGTGATTTTTTTCTAAGACTAGTATCAGTTTTCAGCAGTCATTTGCTTGAGAATTGAGTATGGTCTCTAGTCTCAGTTTTATTGTCTTTAGCCCTGATCTTGACCAAACTCTTTCCACTCGTACATATTTTTTTGCTATGCCAACAGTGTAAATCCAGATCAGCTGGCTTATTTATGTAGTCTATTCAGGATCTGCACTGGTTGAATTTTAGTCAGAATTAACTGAACAAATAAAAAAGCTAACAGTGTAGATTTTGTTTAGCAAAAGGGATATGCTGACTGATCTGGATCTACACTGATTGTCCATTGAAAAAAAGTATATATATGGAGGAAAAGGTTAAGCATTTTTGTAGAAAAGGTTTAGTCTATTAATTTCAAGCAAACTACTGTCTCAAAAGAAAACAGAGAGAAAGAGCTCTTGTCCGTGGTCAATGAATGACCTACTGAACTTTCCTGCTTAGATCTGTGTTATGCAATTTTAAGAACTTTGCTCTGGGAGTTTTTATAAGGTAAACAACATTCTTACTTTAAAGCACTTTGAATATCAGACTTTTCTTAATATTTTATTCACTGTTTGTAATTAAAGCCCCAGCTTTAAAATTATAATAATATAAATAAGAATATACCACTAAAAACATCATTTTTGTCCAAATAGACTCCAATTTATGACCTCTTTAACAGAACACAAAAGGTCTGGTCAAATTCTTTCTTATAGATGGGATTTTTAAATGATATTGTTAAATTGTCATTCACGAACTTTTAAGAAGCTAAATATAATGGAGCTATATTAAGCATTTATTTTTAACGACGCGACAACTTCATGCGCGATCTCGATTTCTGTGACGTTTCGGAAATCTTACTTTCGTTTTTAGTCGCGCGGACCAAATTTAATTCAGTAAATTAAAATTTTATTAGCCCGAACTAATGCTGCAAATTAGTGACTTTAGTTCCAAATACATGTAATATTTCATACAAGAGCGGGTTAAATTGAAGTAATGTCGCTTTAAAACACCAACTACAACAAATTTAAAGCTAATTCTTAAAATGTTCAGACTATATTAACCCTAGATCAAGATCAGTTGGCACATCCACCCATATTATTTTATCAGGATCTACACTGTTTGCTTTTTGATTCATTAGATTATTTCTGACCCATTGGAACCACTGCAGATCCTGATCAGATGGCACAAATTTGCCGGCTGATCTGGATCTACACTTGTCGCAGATGCATAAAAATGGGTAATTATGGAGGAAAGGGTTAAAGAGAGGTTTCAGCTGTATACAGTGTATGTAAACAAACTGGCATATAAATAGGGGGTCTCAGAACTCATGCATTTCATTTTTTTCAGTTTTTGGCAGTCAGATGCTTGAGAATTGAGTATGGTCTCTAGTCTCAGTTTTATTGTCTGTCCGCCGGTCAGTACATTATGCATTAGTTTGTTGACACTCTAGCGGTCACATTTTTGCCTCGATTGTTTTGAAACTTGGTCAGGATGTTTGTCTAAATGATTTCTTAGATGAGTTTGAATATGGGTCATCTGGGTCCAAAAACTAGGTCACTGTTACTAAAAATAGAATTTTCTTGTTAACACTCTAGCGGTCACATTTTTGCTTTGTTGTCATGAAACTTGGTCAGGATGTTCGTCTCGGTGATTTCTTGGACGAGTTCGAATATGGGTCATCTTGGTCTAAAAACAACATTAGTGCTTTTTAAAATAGAAATTTCTTGTTAACACTCTTGCCGTAACATTTTTGCTCCAATTGTCATGAAACTTAGTCAGGATGTCTGTCCCAGTAATTTCTTGGATGTTCTTAGGATGTTTGTACCAATGATTTCTTGTACGTGTTCGAATATGGATCATCTGGGTCCAAAAACTAGGTCACTGTTACTAAAAATAGAATTTCCCTGTTAACACTGTTGCTGTGACATTTTTGCTCTGATTGTCATGAAACTTGGTCAGGATGTTTGTCCCAATTATTCTTGGACGAGTTCGAATATGGGTCCAAAAACTAGGTCACTGTAATTAAAAATATAATTTTTTGGTTAACACTCTAGCTGTCACATTTTTGTTTCGATTGTCATGAAACTTGGTCGGGATGTCTGACCCAGCAATTTCTCGGACGAGTTTGAATATGGGACATCTTGGTCCAAAAACTAGGTCACTGTTAATGAAAATAGAATTAACTTGTCTTCCCTGTAAATTTGTTATTTCTCATTGCTTTTCAAAATAACTTGGCACAAATGTTCACCATGACAAGGCGGTGTGTCGAGTACAATACCGGTCTCAGAACTCAAGAGTTTAATTGTGTTCTTCTACAGTTATCAACCAGACCTTGACACAGAGTTCATACCATTTTAAAATTCAATCTTTCCTGAACAATTCATTCGCTGGTTGATCTGTGATTAAATTTGAAACAAACACTTTAGTAGCAGAGTGAAAAATTTTAAGTGTCTACAATTCAATATCTTTACCTATCTTCAGTTTATATTTAGAGTTGGTGCAATATTTGCTGTTAAGATATATAAGAGGTCATTGCTCATGTTCATTGTGAGTGCCTTCTTGAACTGGAATGCTTTAGGTCAGTGTTAACTTAATTTAACAACAGAGCTTGGAGATTTGAATAAGGTAACATTTATGTCATTTTTTACAGGTACTGACTGAATTAGCATTTTAACATTATAGTACTTTGAAAATCGAGCTTAATAAGTATTTCATTCACTGTTTTTAAAGCCCTAACTTTAAACTTAAGTATGACTATACTATTGAACAATCATATTTGTCCATATAGACCCCAATATATAAACTCACTAACAGAACACCAAAGGTCTGCTTGAATTCTTTAGGGATCCTATTGTTTGGCAGCAGCGGCGGCGCCCCGTAGTCCCCCAAACTTTCACCTGAAACTTAATGTTGCCTATAACTTTGAAAGTTCTTGTCCTATTCACTTCATTCTTGGAATATATCATCAGCATGAACAATTTACATCTGTGACGACAAGAATGATAACTCTGGTTTCAATATTTTTTAGTTATGCCCCTTTCAAATGCAACTTTAACCTGAAACTTAATGTTGCCGATAACTTTGAAAGTACTTGTCCTATTTACTTTATACTTGGAATATATCATTAGCACGAACAATGCCATCTGTGACGACAAGAATGATAACTCCAGTTTCAATATTTTTTTAGTTATAACCTGAAACTTAATGTTGCCTATAACATTGAAAGTACGTGTCCTATTCACCTCATACTTGGAATATATCATCAGCATGAACAATGCCATCTGTGACAACAAGAATGATAACTCCAGTTTCAATATTTTTTGAGTTATGCCCCTTTCAAATGCATCTTTAACATGAAACTTAATGTTGCCTATAACTTTGAAAGTACTGGTTTTATTCACTTCGTACTTGGAATATATCATCAGCACTAACAATGCCATCTGTGACAACAAGAATGATACCTCCAGTTTCAATATTTCATGAGTTATATCCCTTTCAAATGCAACTCTAACATGAAACTTAGTGTTGCCTGTAAAATGGAAATTACTTGTTCAATTAATTCAACCTCTTGTTCTGACAGAGTGTCAAAGAATGACACAAAATATAGGTAAACTGAACACCCATTTTGAAAATATTGCCTTAAATGCTTGCAAATACAGTAAAACCCCTCATTACAAACACTCAATATTAAGGGCACCCCAGTATTATGGACAAGTTTTTAAAGAACGCAAATGTTGTTTTCTTCTTGATTTATACCCACAATTAAGGACAACCCGCTATTAAGGACACTTTCCCTTAGTCCCTCAGATCTCTGTTATAGAGGGGTTTCACTGTACAATGTATGATCATCAAGTGTTCAAATGCACATACTTTTACTTATGACATACTTTTCATTGTTGCTCAATTGATTATTTTCCCTTGAAATGAGCACTATGTAACAGTCACAAACCCTGTAACGTGAACTTCTTGAACAGTTCTTCATATGGATCATTCCAGCATTTTTTCATAGAAAGAATAATTTTACAAAATATTATGACACAAATAACTTTTTCATTTTAAGACAGGCTAATATGATGTGAAACTTTTCGCATATATTCACCTTTAAGTGTTCAAGTGCGAACATGTTTTTCCTATGGTTTAGTTCATTAGTTTTAGGAGACAAGCAGATATTAATCAAATCTGCTAATGCTAACTTCCACAGTTTTACAGATTTTGGCATGACATTTCAACAGTTGTTCAGTATACAGTTTAGATAATTGTGCATGTCATATTTTTCATGTGAATGAGATACTTGAGCACTAATTATGGTCTCTAGTCCCAGTTTTATGCTTTTTGGCCCTGATATTCACCCAACTAGTCTTAAACTCTTTCATCATATACATGTATACACATTTTTATGCAATACCAACAGTGTAGATCTAGATCAGCCTGCTCATTTGTGTTGTTTGTTCAGGATCTGCAGTGGTAGCCTTTAATATATATATATATATATATATATATATATATATATATATATATATATATATATATATATATATATATATATATATATATATATATATATATATATATATATATATATATATATATATATATATATATATATATATATATATAAATATATATGGAAAAAAGAGTTAAACATTTTTGTAGCAAAGGTATATTCTATTAATAACAACCAAACTAGTGCCTCGAAATAGAAAACATTATCTGCATGTATCTAATTGGTTGAAGACTAAACCCTTCTTAGAATTATACATAAGTGTAACAGTATGAAATGCTATAATACCACAGCAAATCAAGTAGAATAATCACCTTATCAAATGTGAAAACATATCTTTGTGTGAAACTATAAAACCCATTCTTCACATTGTTGAAAAGAAAGCTGTGTACTTGCTCTTTCCTGGAATTCTTTCCACCCTTTCATTTCATGCTTCCAAGAATCTGGTGAGCGATAGGGCCATTTGGCCCTCTTGTTTATTATATTATCCACAACGTTCAACACTAATCCTACGATTTCACATAAGACAGTGGAAATCGAAATTTTGTCGTACTCCCATTCGCTTAGAATAAGTGCTGTTAAAAAAGCAATTGGAACGTCATTGTGCACACTATTTACATTTGTGTAAACATTGAGTTGCGATCAACCCAGGGCTTGGCGGCTTGAATAATAATGCGTTTCTGTTTCTACTCATGAACAGGCTCAATCAAACAGATGTTTGATATTTTGTCGTTTTCGGTGGCTGTCAGGTTTCCCTTTTCATAATGATTATTTTACAATCGGTATTATTTTCCCATGTTAACCCACACCAGAAAATCTTAAATAACACAATAACTAAAAATTACAAGATTCTTCTTAAATCTGGTTGATTACAATACATTGTAATTTATTGTGTAAAGTTTTATTTATCATATTTTCTATCTTGTGCACCGTCAACATAACTATCATTTTCGTTATCATCTGAACAATATTCATATCGTGTTATAATTTATATATAATATTAACTACTTTACATTTGTAGTGTGGCGGCCGTAAAAAGTCTCCCCGTACATATAGTCAGTACTGTTATTAGTATATAACCCGTAACCGATGTCATGCAGTGATTGTTACGTATATCAGGGCTTTCCGATCAACCTTTTTTGGTTAGCTCAATTGGTTGCGTCGCAGGAATAGCAGGGCTTGGCGCTGTTGCCTTGACGCTCCCAGCTAGAGGCACTATCATTTCAAATTTAGGGATTTTATACACTCACCCAATGTTCTAATTTGTCATTATTGTATATGTTTACCATGTATGTCCATTTCGTTTCCTCCCTCCCTTGTCAGGAGAGAGTTATATAATATTAACTACTGAAGACTGTTTTTTACCTTTAATCGTATATAAAACATTTAGTCGGAGTCTTTCTAAAAGGAATAACATGCAAAAGTTTACAAATTATAACTTTGGGTGAGTGTACTGTTATTGTTACTTTTTCTGGAACATGTTTCTGGTTTCCTTAATTATTCAATCCCCTTATTAATATTTACAATCACCGTTTCAGACAAATATGTGCGACGATACAGATACCAAACCGTTGATTATTGACATCGGTTCATGGACGTCGAGAGGGGGCTTTGCAGGCGAAAGTTTACCAAAAGTCGAATTCCCGACGGTCGTTGGACGTGTCAGTGCTTTATTATCAATTAAATATGCTTTAAGACAATATATCATATATTTTCTTGTTTAAAATTTCATATTAAACATTAAAACACAAAAATATAAAAAAATAACCATTTGAAGGCATTTGTCATTGTTTGTGATTTTGCACATGTTAGGAATGTATTGTACGTTACGTTTTCTTTTGTTTTCTTAATAATGGATGCTTGACACATCCATCTAAAGAAATTAAAAGGAAACTGAGAGGCAACATACCCGACAAACATTGCAGTCTCGCTTTATAAGACCTTTTTCATGCGCGATTTTATAAAAAAATTTACTACGCAGGCCGCCTGGCCCAACTCAATTCCTTTACAACATGTATAAGTAAATAGATAGAAAGGGAACTTTGAAAGTCGCTGAACACGACAAATTTGAAAATACTGCAGGCTCGGTTTGATTGAGCCTGTTCATGGGCAGTATTGGAAATGCATATTACTGTTCACACCGCCTAGCCCCGGGTTGAGAGCAACCAAATTTATACACCAATAAACAGTACAGTTTTGATCCATCCTAAAAACTGATATGCATATGACGGTGAACATGGAAACTTCAATGCAGTATTTTCAGGTTAATACCATTCCATCTTCAGCGGCGTATGGTCCCTAGATAAAAGAATGGATTTGACGAGAAAAGAATGGGCGGAACTAAACAGAATAGAAATTTGACAGGGTTCTGAAAATATAAATCCTGCATATCACAGACAACGATAGAGGCACAATTTAAAAAGCACGATCTTCAAGTATATCATCTGCCCGGGTGATTGAACAATATCCATAATTATATTGGCCATGTTGGCTTGGATATTGAAACCACCCCTCTATATAAACTGGCCGAAATATTTAAACAAAAGCAATTTTAGACGTGCAATTAACCTAGTACATAAGTATTGTGCTGAACGACCTTTAAAGGACGTAACTGATAACAGCACTGATTTACTGATAAAGAGCGTATTTTTAAGTAAATTATCGTTCTAAGATTTTGACTACATTGTGATAAGAGGGAATTCGAAAATCTCGGTCACTACATGCTTGCTAACAAATCAGCTTATATATCCTATTAAAACAGCATGCCAGCTAAATACATGATCATGCTTATTCGAATATTAAGTGTTAATTAAAACTGCCTTTATTTATTTATTTTTCAGGGAGGTTTCGGAAATTTAGTCGGAAATGAGATCACAGGGAGAAGAAGCCTCTGTAGCAATAGATATCCCTTTGAGCGCGGCACGATAACCAATTTGGACGACATGGTGAAAATCTTGGCCCATATGTTTATAGAACTCAAAGCCGATCCAGAGAATCATCCTATACTTCTCGCTGAGTTACCACTTAGCGAAAGCTGTCAAAGAGCAAATATCGTCCAAATACTGTTTGAAACATTTAAATGTCCCGCTTTATTGGTGGTGAACCAGGCTGTTTTGTCTCTTATCAGTAGCCAACGTACAGTTGGTATTGTTGTAAGTTCAGGGCACGGGCGTACGCATGCGGTTCCTGTCTACGACACCTTCAGCATTCCTTGCGCCACTCATGCATTAGATATAGGTGGCGGAGATCTTACCGATTACCTTAGACGAATGTTAACGTACAGTGGCAGTGTTTCAGCAAACACCCCCGATAGAGAAATAAGCCGTATTAAAGAAGAACTTTGCTACGTAACCTTAGACATCGAAAAAGCATTACAAGTTTCAACTCCCCCAAAGAGCTTCACTTTTTCAGACGGCGAAGAAATCATCATAGGCAAAGAAGAGTGTGTTAAATGTTCCGAATCTATGTTTCAGCCATCACTTGTATGGCAAGGGTCTACGCCAGGCATCGCCGAAATGACATACAATAGTATAATGGCATGTGATGATGATCTTCAGAGAGATTTATTTGCGAACGTTGTTCTTTACGGCGGTTCTACCTTGTTCCCTGGTTTCCTAGAGAGAATGCAAAACGACATTGCAGCGTTGGCCCCATCATCAGCTATTAATGTTGTTCGTCATCCACACGGGAAAAACGCCGCTTGGATCGGAGGCTCAATGTTGGCATCCAGCAGTACCTTCCTAGAGATGTGTCTGTCCAAAGAGTGCTATGATAAGAACGGACCATCATCCGTGCAAACATTTTTCAACCGTTAAATATTTTTCACGTAAAGAAGAATTATTTGTTCATTCCTTTAGGCAAATAGCATATTACCATTAATATCACATGTAACCAATTGTTCATTTCTCTTTAGCGCTGGAGATAAAGTAAATAAGAAGTCCTAATTGTAAGAATGACTGCGATTGATGCAATAAAGTTGTTGAAATAGTCATTAATCGGTATTTAACTGTTTTAAAAACTTCAATTAATTAAACGAACTGATATTTAAGAATAAGAATGTTTAATTGTACAATATAAATTATTAATGATATGATCACATATATATGCATATAAGCAATTAATGCAGGTGATTATTTGTGCAAAATGAAGTCGATAAAATTGCCAAGGGGCGGGGTTAGGGTTAAAATTAATGTGATAGCGGTACTAAAAAAATGTTAGGCCTTTGTTGACATAAATTATTAGAAATGTGGTATATCAATAATTCGATAGTGTTGCTATAAATGTCAAATGTTAACATTTTGTTATTTTATTTACAGGTGCACATATAAATAAACAATAAAAAGAAAACAAAAAACGATGCTCATCATAACGTTTTTGCAATGTTTTTTATTATTATATGTTTGTGTAATTTTACAACATTGTCAAGTTGATGGGTAATTAAGTGCTAACTCACCAGGAAAACCTTTTCTTGTGTGTTCATATGAAAACCTGTTTGAGCTAGTGTGAGGTTTGTGCACACCTGATTTAAACCCGCAGATGCAAATAGTTTTTCCACTGACCGCTGCAAGGCGGTAACCTTTCAGGTTCTCTTTATTGTTATTTGTTTGTGTTTCCTTGATAGTGCTCATATTACTCAACATTGACACTACAGGTCTTTATTTTAATGTGGAACTCTTTGTTTGATCTGTTTTCTGTTCTTGCTCACAAGATACCTGACAGTGCCACTGACTAAGCAAGACAGATCTGTTTTCTGTTCCTTTTCACATAATAACATAATACATGCGTATGCTTCTGAACAAGCAAGTCATACCAAGCTATGACACTATTTAACATTATGCGGATTTATGAAACTGTAGAAGTGTACCTATAGCAAGTATCAACTTGAAAATCAATGAAATTAAGATAAGTAAGCATTAACTTATAGATACGATGATTCTCATTAAAATTATCAATGTTTAGATTTAAAAATAACTCGTCGCCGGAGGCGCTGTTGCCGTGACGGCACTATCATTTTAAATTCACAGTAGCGCTATTTGTTCAGTGTGGCGGCCGTAAAAAGTCTCCCCGTACATATAGTCAGTACTGTTATCAGTAAAAAAAATAACCCGTTACCGATGTCATGCAGTGATGGTTACGTAGATCAGGGCTATCCGATCAACCTTTTTTGGGGATGTCCCGGCTAGCTCAGTTAGTTGCGTCGCCGGAATTGCAGGGCATAGGCGCTAGGTTCGCTCCCGGCAAGATGCACTATCATTTCATCATACACCCTTTCTTGTCCGAAAGTTCGGCAAACGGCTTTAAAGAATCAAACATAAATAAATTGTACAGCTCGAAGGTATTGATTTCCGTTACGATTTTAAAGTAGGAATCGATTCACAAATCAATATTTATTTAGCGTTATAAAATTAACCACTCAACTAGATCATACAATTGATAAGCTAAATAATACGGGTGTCCTACATTTAAAAGTAAAAGAAAAAAGTGTGCATGTTTATTTTTTTAATTTACGGTCATTTATGAGGAATACATTACAGGTAAGCGAAATATCAGTCAATGCAAAACTTAGAATTAGAGATTCATCCGCTGATGTTTTAGACTTCGGTTAAAGAAAAATGTACAATGAGAAGCTAGACTAATGAAAAAAGAAACTTGGTTAAATTATCAATTTCTGACCAAGAACTGAATTGATAGCAACAATAACAGTTGAAACTTATCATTGTATAACCATTTTATCATCGCCTCTTTAATGTTTGGCTGCGTAGAGATGCTGTGTCTGCTGGATGTGGCCATTCCGGATATGCATAATTTACCTTTTTTATTCAGAGGGCTTAATATTCTTGGACAGGCGGCAATAAGAAAATTAAACAATCGAAGAAAGAAAATCTTAAAAGGATCATATTTTGAGAATTAGGATATAATAACAATTTTTAGGGTAAGTTTCGTTTTTGTCCAGTAGTCTCTATTCTAATGTTTTGCACATGTCTAATAACAAAGAGATTATTAAGAAATATTAACACAAGAGAACCTAAAAAAAGTTTTGAGTCCGATTAGAAAATATCAAGTATGCTTTGTTTGAATAAAATTTATCAAATTGAATAAAATTTATTAAATTGAATAAAATTTATTAAATTAAATACGATTTCTGAAATTCAACGCTTTCATATTTTTTTTACAGAAAACTTCCTGGAAATGTATTCTCAAGAAAGGAACCGTCGGGTATTTTCTTAAAATCTCTCTCGAGTGCTTTAAGACATTGGAATTAATGATGATGTTGTCCAAAGGAGACGACAAACATTTTTACACATTGAAGCTATGTTTTCAATTCACGCCTACTCCTCAACTGTACACTTTTTTGGAAGTCAAACAGAAGGGACAACAACTATCGACTCGGAATCTGATTTTGACGTGTTATATTATCAAGATAACGTGACCATAGTTCAATCAGACAGAGAAAAACAATTTGGAAATCTAAATTTGTTGATGGTTAAAGATGCAAAAACTGCACCCGGTTATTGTCGATTTACTTGTTAGATAAAAATGAAAACTTTCTTGCCCTACTTAGTTTTCAAGGGGACTTTCATAACATGGTGGAGAACCAATAAAATATGTATTCTTAACAAAGTAATGTTCGGTAACTTCCGAACTTTAACAGGCAAAGTCAGTCGAAACAACAGTAGACGTGGACCATCAAAGATGTGGTCAAAAAGTTCTATCCCTGATTTTGAATCAAGGGAAATATCTAATTATAATCCGGTAGATGATGTGGGAGCTTTTGCCCTCGCCTCTTGGCCATCAGAGAGTATCGACTGGATATCAAGGAAAAAGAGAACGAATTGGCCGACTAAGCAAATGATCAAAACGATTTCTAAGCACACATGTTTACTGGTGCCTGTTGGACACAAAGCGAGTGACAGAAACATGGCAGAATGGAGAATATCTTATTCAATCACTGAGCGTTATTTGATGTTTGGCATGAATATCATTCAGCTGCAGTGCTATGTTTTACTGAAACTGATTAAGAAAAGATTTCTAGGTAAAAAGGTAACAAGTTACCACTTAAAAAATTTACTTTTCTATACTGTTGCTAGGACGGACGGAAAGGAGTGGACGAAAACGTCGCTTTTTAGTTATGTTCTTCTGTGTTTGAAAACACTTTCATTGTGGGTACATGCGGGATACTGTCCGCATTTCATATCACCAAGCGTCAATCTTTTTCAAGGAAAATTTTCTTTCTACCACAGGAAAGCGTTGTTTGAAAGGCTACAGTATTTAATTGAAAATGGTTTTATGTTTCTGTTAAAAATCAAGGTTGACATGTTAGGACCAAGGATTTCCGCAATAACAACAAACGTGCAAATTGGTGAAAGTTCTTTGTCAAAATCGGATATTGCTACACATATTAACCAAACCTTGAGATATGCGCAAAGCAATTACAAAAGTTTTTTTTTCTAAAATGACTTTTGTCTGAGAGGTGGCAGATTGTTACGAATATTGTTACACCGTCTTAAACGTGGTACATTACAAGAGCAAGCATCAGCGATTGCATTGCTTCCTGGACTGATAGGCCATTCGGCTTTTATTGAACTATCAAAATCTATTTCAAAACAGAAAATGGTTCTCGAAAACGAAATAATCTTTACAAGATTTGGAATTATTCACGATCTCTTTTCAGTAACTCTTAAATTTGCGACAGTCTGTTACAGATTAGGAGACATGAACCAAACTTTAGACCTTATTGAAATTCTCGAATCCTGGACAATTCAATATAATGTGTATACATCTTGCTCTTTACGATATGCGGTGTGGTATGGAGAAATTTTAACAGCTGATACAATGTTTGCAAACTGTGTTCGATTTTTACGACAAGAGATATCAATATGTCCGCCCACTCTTGTTTTCGAAATGTTTCGCACGACAAAGAACGACAAACAGTATCGATATAAACAAGCTGAAAATTGGATGGACACAGCGGAGATTGACCCAGTGCCATATATGTTTTACCTAAAGTATTTGACTTACAGATATTTGGACAATTTTGAAGAGGCTTCATGCGCAATTTGTGCCTTAAGCAATCAAATGAAATGTCCGTATCTCTCTCACACCGAGACTGTTCTGAACGTGATTGGAAAATACTTTACTGAGATAGGTCAACACCACCGAGTCCAATCGTTCAGTATAGGTCCCAGGAGGAGAACGCATGGATAGACCGCTTTTTCAGGAGGGAATTGGGTACTGTGGTCAGTAAATCGTCTCGCATTTCTTTGAAAATGCATATTTCAGATAAAGATATGGCCTATGCTGATCTCCTATATTTACTCTAATCAATGATCATCTCACATTCGCCAAACTTTCGGTATCTTCTGAGAACATTCTCCACAACTGCACTAGAAAATCGCAAAAAATGGCAAAAGCACTCTTATAAGCCAATAATTTGATAATGAAACAAAGTTCTGAGCATTTGTTTCGTTCTAAAGATTCGTTTAACACATGTCTTCATGTGTCATAAGCTTCCATTATTTTTAAGTCGTTTTAGGAGGATTTAGACCACAAGTTAGAAAATTTTCCAGATGAACGCATGGGTAGAAGTTTTCATCAATTTTCCAAATGAACGCATGGACAGGAGGCAATTTAGAAATCCACGTTTTTTCGTGAATAACCCACATTAAATAGACTTTTTGACTGTTATATTTCACAATACTTCATTCTGAATTGCTAAAATATTATTTAGATCGGTCTCTAGTTTTGTATCGGTAATAATCGATACCGTAGGGCCTATATAGTCTTTGAAATTAATTTGGAATTATTCATCATGAAAACGATACTTCTGACATCTCATAATAACTGCTATGCTTCCCACGATGATTCATTATTCTCTGCTTCAGATGTAAACTTTCATAATCATTTATATTGACACAAAAAACAAGAAACACTAATGTTACAGTATTAACTTCATGAATAACTCCCCTTTTTCTAACCTCCGCCATTTGTGATATTTAGGAAGAATTGAAAAAAAAAATATTATAGTTGCTATGATCAATTTTCAATTAATATAAGCGACATATTTTTTACAGTTTTATAGTTAACTTTTATTACACTATCTCTAACTAGTTGTACGTAAAATAGAAAATGACTTGCATTTAATCAAATGCAGACGATAATCTAGTGCCTGACATTCGAACCCGAGCGATATTTGACCCGGCATATTTTAAATGTATACATTGATCATTGATCTCAGATCTATCACTTAAACTGAAAAACTTGTATTAATATTAATGGATAATTAATATTTATTTTATTATTTTTATTAAATGATAATTTATATTTGTATATGATAATATTATATTTTAAATGTTCTTTGTAGACCAAAATCTTATGTTTGAAGGTCTAGAGGTACTGAAGTACTGTAAACAACAATTAACAAATACTAACATTGTTACTGTTGTTCTTTGTATAAATATATAGTTTCAGTACAAAATTATGATAACATTTGCATTATGACCTTAAATAATGAGTATATTCAACAGTATAATCTATTACATAAAGAAATATTACTTGGTTTTACTTGGCACCTACCCTAGTGCGAAATTTAAACCGGCGCGAATTATATTGATGCAACACTAGAGGTCATGTTTCTGATGGTTATTCTAAATGGGGAAAATTAATAATATACATTTTCAAATACAGTTTTCGATGGCTTCAGGTTTGGAAGGAGGACTTCAATCCTGAACTTAAATAGTCAATCTTTGTTATAAAAATTCAAATGAAAGAAGTAAAAATCGTACATTTTAAGACAGTTATCTCGTTTCTAGTTACAGTGTCAGAAGTTTCGTTTTCATGATGAATAATTCCAAGTTAATCTGAAAAAACTATATAGGCCCTATGGTATCGCTTATAACCGATACAAAACTAGAGACCGATTTAAATGATATTTAAGCAATTCAGAATGAAGTATTGTGAAATATAACAGTCAAAAAGTCGATTTAATGTGGGTCATTCACGAAAAAAACGTGGATTTCTAAAATGCCTCCTGCCCATGCGTTCATTTGGAAAATTGATGAAAACTTCTACCCATGCGTTCATTTTGAACATTTTCTAACTTGTGGTCTAAGTCCTCCTAAAACGACTTTAAAATAGTGGAGGCTTATGGCACGTGAAGACAAGTGTTAAACGAATCTTAGAACGAAACAAATGCTCAGACCTTTGCTTAATTATCAAATTATTGGCTTTTAAAGAGTGATTTTGCCATTTTTTGCGATTTTCTAGTGCAGTTGTGGAGAATGTTCTCAGAAGATACCGAAAGATTGGTGAATGTGAGATGACCATTCCTTAGAGTAAATATAGGAGATCAGCATAGGCCATATCTTTATCTGAAATATGCATTTTCAAAGAAATGCGAGACGATTTACTGACCACAGTACCCAATTCCCTCCTGAAAAAGCGGTCTATCCATGCGTTCTCCTCCTGGGACCTATACTGAACGATTGGACTCGGTGAACACGATCTTGCTTTCGATTGTTACAAACTGTCATTGAAGCGCCGACCTGTAAATAATGCCGCAAAATGGCATCTGGCTTTGTTAGCGTATTCTCAATATTTCAAACGCCGAAAACAATAGACATTCTAGAGCATATGTAATGATATTAATGAACTTGAAAATCCGAAAACACATGTATCGATTGTTGGATACAAGGAAACTTCATTTGGGTCGGGAAAGAATTGAGAGAGCTGATGAGAATAAATATATTCATTTCATGACTTAACATCAGTGGTTTTAATCAAATATGCTTAATATGTACTTTTAAATAATTGAAGTTTATTTGTCTTAAATCATTAATACAAAATATATCATTATGTAATAACAAACAAAAAAGATAAATGGTTTACTATTGTAAGATGTAATATTGTAATATTGTTCTCAAATGTTAAATCATAATTATTGTATTTCGCGTGAATTGGTATTTCAAGCAATTGCGCATGCGCGAATTCAAAATTCATAGAATTTTAATAGTTTATTTATAATTTATTGACCATTATAAAAATAAAAAGCTGCTGGTATTAATTTAGTTTTCTGTGAAATTCATTTCTATATTTTTTTTCAAAATTGGATTTTTATGCTGTAAAAGAGCTGAAATAAAAAATGATATGTAAAGACCCATGAAATTATTTTCACATATAGCCAATCGTCCTTTATGATTTGAAGCCTAACTTGTATCATTATCCCCAGAGGAATAAGACAAATAATACACGTTCAAATAACTTAATGCAGAAGCGTTGTTTACCTATCTGTGAATCAAAATTAAGTTCGGTTGTAAACATACATTGAACAGGCCGACAAATGATTCGCATAGATTTTCAAATAGCTTTTCTGTTAAATTGTGATATGCGTATTTCACGTCATTAACGTTTCCCAGTAAATTCAATCGGCGCTGTTATTTAAACGTCATTTGAAGGTCATTGCGCATTTGTTGGTTAAGATAGTTTGTTTAAAATAGTTCGGCTCTTTTTTCTATTGGTGGTTTAAATATAGATTTGATAAAGCTTTGGATGTTGTTGAACCTTTATTCACCTTTCAAATATATAACAAGCTTGTTATTTCTTTGTTTTGGTGGTGTCTGTGATAACCATGCTTTACATTCTTCTGTAAAACTCTGTCGAAACTCCAATCGTTTAAGTTCTGCCTTTCTGGCCTTTTTCGTTTCAAGCAAATTCATTATTTTATCTTTGGGCGATACGCCGCTTCACCTTGACTGGTGTAAATAACGCCACAGTAAAAAAGTACCGTCGGTCATTTTTTTTTGAAATTTTAGTTATTACTATATTTCGAAAGGATTGACAATTATCTATTAGTTTTTTATTAAAAATTGAAGATTGTGTTGCACATTTTGACAACGTAATGTTATTTTTTACTGCAAAATGCGCAATAAGTAATATCGTCTGCTAAACCTTATGAAGTCATTTCAAGAATTGACATCAAACGTCCGTATGTACTTTTTCTCGTGACGCGCCCGAATTAAAGGTTTGTCTCATTGTTGTGGTTTTCCGAGACCACCATTGACCTTCCAGTTTAGAACCCAACTGCTGCGCAAGATAAATTGCCTCCGTAAGTTGTACCTCTGTACGAAGTTATTTTGAAATCCAATGATGCGTAACAATGTTACAGAGCGGACAGGATCCCTGAATTTAGACATCTTCATGTGACCATGACCGTTCATATAACAGCGCAACAATACCACAACAACCTCAAAGAAAAAATAAAGGCGATGTTCATGTTTTCTTTATTTGTTTGGTACGTTTGTATCAATTTTCTCTCTTAGTAAGCTGTGTTGGGATACTGTGTGTTCTAAAATAAGAATGTTTCACTTTTCTTCATGTTGATACTGGTCTGTTTAATACGTAACAGTTATAACTTAAATAAAATATAAAACTTGTAAAATGAGAAATCTGTGGCAACGAGATGAGTAAAGAAGATGCCCCTTGAGTCAGTTGCTAAGTTTACCGCCGAAAACATAATCTTCGACAAACCTAACTAATTATAACTTAATTATAATATTATGAAAGAAAACGTTTTAATTATGTAAATACATATTATACGAAAGCATAACCTTGACCAATATATTTGAATAAATGTTTCCACCAGACAGCCGTGCCTGAAAAACAGAGGATTATTGGTTTAAATATCTATAAATCTCGATAAAATACCTTATTCAGTATCATTAAATGTACGCAATTGCGCCCTTTGCTCAGCTTAACTTAAATGCAAACCTATATTGATCGTTAAATGCGTATTATTCAAAATAAAAGGTGATTTCGTAAAGCATACATCTCAATATGAAAGGAAGTATTGATTTTGAACTCTTTCAACATTTAAATATTTTGTAGATACGTTCTAATCTATGAAAATATTAATTTAAATATTGGAAAGGAGTTTATTATTCCTGTAAGTATGAAACTATAATTAAACATAACACCTGATAACCATTTCCCTTTTGAGAGTTATATTTATAAGGCTACATGTACGATGTGGCATAATATTTCACGCTGCTTTTGTTGTTAATGACCAAATCTGGAAATTAAACACAATATTCTCGGAATTTTTAAGACAAATTTGTACATTTCATTTAACTTTATAAAATTAGAGTAACATATAGAATTAATAATCCGTTTACAATAACAGTTATACTTAATATATACGCTCAAATTGAACTTGCTGCAATGAATTTTATCTTCAGGATCTGACAATACCTGCTATGCATATTTCACTTTTTTTTATCATTTTGTGATAGAAAGCATTTGGTCAAGATTTTAATACAAATCCGTTCACTACATGCTTGACTGTGCACAATGTTAAATACTCTCGTCAGACGATTAAGAAACAATATATATAGTTTTTTGAGTTTGAGTTTCCGAATTTTTCCTTCGATGTAAGTCACAGACAGGTGATTTCGCGCGCTATAGAATAAAGCTCATGGGTTTTCAAAATCAACAAGAAATCGCCACTTGATTGATTGTCTTTTAAGAATAGCTTATTCAATAATATTTCTTATTTGAATTTTAATTTTAGTTTGGAAATCGTTTTTTATGTTTAATCCGTTTCAAAAAAGACGTCACAAACAAATAAAAAATGTATTACCCGAGGTGCTACCGCCTTGTAGCGGTCAGTGGCAAAACAATTAGCCACTGGGTATTTTAACCAGATTCCAGGATTCACCAACCCCACACATGCTCACAAGTTCTCATATGAACAAAGAAGTACAAATTGTCTTGGTAAAAAGTCCAATCCACCCATCATCCGACAGTCTACGAGCAAGATACATATATTTGGGGGACACAAAGAAGCGCTCAACCCGGGTCTAGGTGGCATGTATCGTGGTATGCATTCACATTTCTGTTCATTAATAGGCCTTTCACATTATTGATATCCGTCCTGTTCTTTGCTTTACAATGTCCCGTTTTCAACTGTTATATATAATTAAATATAATTCCTTTCATAATTCCTTTCTTAAGCTAAAGATGTCCAAAGAAGCGTGTAGTAGAAACAAAGGCCGTCGAAGATTTTCTGAAAACCTGTCGAGAGTGCTTGATGACATCGGAATTAACGATGATGTAGTTCAAAGAAGACGTCAAACCTTTCTGCACATTGAGACATTATTTTCGCTACACGTTTATCCAACCACTGTACACTTTTTTGGAAGCCAATCTGAAGGAACAACAACTATCGACCTGAATTCTGATTTTGACATGCTCTTTTACACGAATAAATTACTCATAGTTCAATCAGACAGAGAGAAAGAACTTGGAAAACTTAACTTGTTGATGATTAAAGACGCATCAACCGCACCAGGTTACTGTCGACTTCATTTGTTGAATAAAAAGGATATGTTGGATGCCGCTTTGAAATTTCAGGGTCCTTTTTTGTACATGCTTGAGAAAAACAAAACATGTATTCTTAATAAAGCCATGTTTGGGTACTACCGAACTCTGTCTGGGGCTGTAAATCCAACCAACAAAAGACGTGGTCCATCTAAACAAATGTCAAGTATTATCCCATTAAATAATTTGGCAGCTAAGAAAACATCCGACATAAATCGCGGTGATGACGTGGCAGCTATCCCCTTCGCCTCTTGGCCATCGGAGAGCATCGACTGGATATCAAAGAAAAGGAACGCAAAATGGCCGACGGAGCAAATGATGAAAACGATTGCAGAACATACATGTTTGTTGGTACCTGTTGGGAAATCGGGCAGTGACAGTAAGATTGCTGAGTGGAGAATCTCTTATTCAAACACAGAGCGATACTTAATGTTTAGTTTGAACACCATTCAGCTTCAGTGCTATGTTTTACTAAAACTGATCAAACAAAGTTTTCTTGGCAACAAGATTACAAGTTATCACATGAAAAATTTGCTGTTCTATACTGTTGCAAGAACGGACACCAATGACTGGACAGAAACGTCTCTCTTTGGATTTGTCCTCATGTGTTTGAACACCTTTTCATTGTGGCTACAGATGGGATACTGTCCGAATTTTATCGACAACAGAATGAATCTTTTCCGAGAGAAATTTTCTGTGAGTCACAGGAAAGCATTACATGAAAGGATAAAACGGTTAATGGAGTATGATTATGATTTTCTGTTAAAAATCAAGTTTGACATGTTGGGATCAAGGATTTATGCAATGTCGACAAAAGTTCCCGATTCAAATGGTTTATTGTCAAAATTCGAAATTTCTTCACATATTTACAAAACTCTACGTTTCGCAGAAAGCAAATCCAAAAGTTTCTTTATAAACAATTCTTTTGATAGGGGATGGTCCCTTGTAATTCTGTTACTTATTCTTCAACATGGTACGCTTCAAGAAAAAGCAGCAGCGATGACATTGCTTCCCGGCTTGTTAGGCCTTTCTGCTGCTTTTGAAATTTCAAAATCTATTTCAAAGCGAACATTACCTACCAAAAACGCCCTTTGGTTCATGAATTTCGGAATCATTCATGATACATTTTCCATGAACCTAAGATTAGCAACTGTATATTATAAACTTGGACATATAAATAACACGATGAAGATTATCAAACGTCTTGAATCTTACATCAGTATGTGTAACTTAACAGTGTACACGTCTTGCTCAATAAAGTATGCAAACTGGTATGGGGGAATTTTAACAGATGATTCAGAGTTTGCAAACTGTGTTCGCTTTTCACGCCAAGAGATACCCATTTGTCCGAAACCTCTTATTTTCGAAATGTTTCGTACAACAATGTGACTTTAATTACATGGTGGAGAACCAAAACATAACAAAGTAATGTATTCTGAATAAAGTAATGTTCGGTAACTTCCGAACTTTAACAGGCAGAGTCAATCGAAAAAACGGTCGACGTGGACCATCAAAGTTGTGGTCAATTACTGCTATTCCTGATTTTGCATCAAGGGAAATATCTAACAGTGATCCAATAGATGACGTTGGGGCTTTTGCATTCGCCTCTTGGCCATCTGAGAGTATCGACTGGATATCAACGAAAAGGAAAATAAATTGGCCGACTAAGCAAATGATCAAAACGATTTCTAAGCACACATTTTTGCTGGTGCCTGTTGGGCACAAGGATAGTGACAAAAACATTGCAGAATGGAGGATATCTTATTCAATCACTGAGCGATATTTAATGTTTAGCATTAATAACATACAGCTGCAGTGTTATGTTTTACTGAAACTGATTAAGAAAAGTTTTCTTAGTAAAAAGATTACAAGTTACCACTTAAAAACTTTGCTGTTCTATACTGTTTCAATGACGGACGGGAAGGATTGTACCAATTTGTCGCTTTTCAGTTTTGTCCTTCTGTGTTTGAAAACACTTTCATTATGGGTACAAGAGGTCACTGTCCGCAATTCATATCACCAAAGGTCAATCTTTTTCAAGGACGATTTCCTTTCTATCACAGGAAAGCGTTGTATGAAAGGATACAATGTTTAATTGAAAACGATTGTATGTTTCTGTTTAAAATAAAGGTTGACAAGTTAGGACAAAGGATTTCCGCGATAACAACAAACGCGCAAATTGGTGGAAGTGCTTTGTCAAAATCGAATATTGCTACACATATTAACAAAACTTTGAGCTATGCGCAGAGCAATTACATATACAAAAGTTTTTTTATAAATGACTTTTGTCTGAGAGGTGGCAGATTGTTTCGAATATTGTTACACCGTCTTATATCAGGTGTATGTTAAACGAACACTGATTAGAGTTTCTAATTAGTTTTACTTTTCCACTTCTAAAGTTACTAGATCAAATAATTTTATTAAAATTTCTGAATAGTTTTCTCTAAGTAAATAACATTACAATAATTTCTGTTGCATAAATCCCGAGTGTCTTAAGTTTCCCATTTTAATAATTTGGTAATTTAGAATTCCCTTGCCAAAAGAGTTCGAATGTGAATCCTCCTGTGCCGTTCTTTAGCCCGGCTTTTATTTAGAATTTCCCGAGACGGGTTTTGACATAATGACAGTTTTTAAGGTGTATTTGCGATGTTTACTCGAGATATATGCGTGCAGTCATGTTTTAAAATATTAACAAAACGACATAAAAGCTATTAGCAAGTCACGAATATATGAAAATGACCTACAAACAAAAGTCATTTGACAGTTTGATAAATGAATGACACATGTACATTTTATGATCGTATTACATTACACACGTCAGGTTCTCATAGGACGGAACACATACACGTCAGGTTCTCATATGACCGAACACTTACACGTCAGGTTCTCATATGACCGAACAAATACACGCCAGGTTCGCTTATGAAGAAACACATATACGTCGGGTTCTCATATGACCAAACACATATAAGTCAGGTTTCATATGGCCAAACACATACACGTCAGGTTCTCATATGACCGAACACATATACGTCCGGTTCTCATATGACCGAACACATACTCGTCAGTTTGTCATATAGCCAAACACATTCAAGTAAGGTTTTCATATGACTGAACAAATACACATCGATATGCACTAAACCAACTTCTTCTTAACGGGGGTGTATGGAAAATCACACCATATAATTGCATTCATTGTTTCCACGTTTCGCGATAGCTACCGACATCTTTTGTGGCAGAAATATGCCACCATACCCACTTACGTTCAAATTACATGTGGTTAAGGTAAACAACTTTTTATACAATTTCTGATAACAAATTGAATAAATAAATTGATCAGATATTTTCAAATTCTATGGAAGTGGCCAAAAATCAAAACAACAACTGCAGTTATGTATATCTTACCTTTAATGAGTGTTCAACTACTCTTTCAAATATGTTAATATATTGTCTTATCAGTGTACGTATTTTGTGCTTTGATTGATATATTTGTAATTTTAATTAAACATTGCAACAAAACTAAATGACGTATTAAGATCTTTAAGGTTCTCAAAATATTATTTATTATCGAACATATTATTTGTTTATATTTTATGCTCTTATTGATACTGTTAATAATAAAATTCTCTTCAACAAACTATATCGTTATGGAATAAGAGGGCACTTCTGGGTTTTATAACGAAACCTTTACCAAAACCGTACTATACAAGTTAAGTGGAATGGTGGACTTTCAGAAAAGATCCATCTGAAACAAGGTTCTATGCAAAAGGCAAAGCTTTCCACAATACTGTATAAAGTCCATCACAACAGCCTATTGGATTTAGTTATAGACAGCGGTTAAGGTGCATACATTAATTCTATTAAGGTGCATACATTAATTCTATTCCAGTGTCAGTTCCAACGTGTGCAGGGCATGCTGCAATATTCCCAAACAATGCTTATGCTTAAGCCAATGCTTATGAACTTTAAGACCTGATAAGATTAATCCTAACAAATCAGAAATAGTAAATTACAGATACAAATATCCGCTTAAGGTTACAGTCAACAAACATTCAATTTAAATTACCGACAGTGTAAAACACTGAGGGATTGTTAGAGACCCAACAATTGCCAGATAAACTATATGCACTTATGGGTCATTGTTTACATGCAAGGACAGACTTCTCGCCTCTGACAGCGCTTCGAATATGTAAACTTTTTGTTATTCAAAAAAAGCCTATACACTGCTCAAAAGTTCTAAGTGCACACTTGATAAATGTTGATTTTTCAAACTATTTGATTGAATGTTTCAAAATAGTACACATTACAATGAAGGAATATTGATTTTCTATAAATGCACTTCAACAGATTTAAAACTTCTTAACGCGATTAAAAAAATAATAGCATTTAAACTCTCCTGTGCAAAGAAAGCAATTCTCAAGTTAATAATTATTTCATTCGCTATCATTTGGCATCATTTTCACATATTTGTATCATTAAAATTTGATACAAGTTTAAAGGAAATGTTGTAGTTTGCCATTCCATTGCACTGAAATGAACTGAAATAACTTCCTGTAGCTTCGCAATGGACTGCTGGACAGGATGAGCCAACACCTATTCTCTATTTTAACCATTTTAGTGTTCAACTAGATTTCAATGATACAATTCCATTTGACATCGTTTGATGCTAAACGTTTTTGAATGGTCTAGCACTTTGGGACGAAGCAATTCTCTGTGAAAAATGTGAAAAAGCTTTCCAAACGAAAAAACTACATTCATTTCGATAAAATTGACCAGTATTCGGACACTCTTTTGACCAAATAAACGTAATTCGAATTTGAAGTTTGATGAATTTCTATTAATTTTAATTTAGATTTTCGATAATTGATATCTTATCAAACAAAATTTAATGTGATATTATTTTTTTCGAGTTAACGTTTATTACGTAAATATTTAATGACGTTATTGAGTAATGTCAGCGTTCAACGTGACCAACGTTAACAATCTAGAAAATAATCTCATTTTACTTTTTTCTTATAATGATAGAATAAGCAAAATAGGGTATTGCAAGATGTTTTTAACAAATTTAAAGTTATGCCAGTGAAGAGCATTTTGACAGCTCTTTCGTGGTCTTCAGTCGTCAAACGTTTCATCGTTTTAATGTTTTTCTGGATTATCCGGTGTCGGTGAACATGTGTGAAACAAAATCGATTGTAAAAATTATCAATTTCGATTGCCGCAAGGGGATTACGCATAAGGAACGTATTCGACGTGGATGACGTAATACGCAATAATTATGCACGGTTTTCAAATAATTATTATTGTTTGGTCATATTTAACATAATGTCAAACATTCTTTAAACAAGACTTAGTTTTCTTTGTGATATTCAAAATCGAAAGGTGTGCACTTTCGACAAATGTATGGTCTTAAATTATAACAAAGGGGGCATCTCTAAGTTGGAGACTCTGAAAAGAAAGATCTTTCGGCATATTGAAGGTCTAATCGTGAAATCATGAAATCGTGAAATAATGAAATCGTGAAATCGTGAAGTTTTGTGGAGAAATCGTGAAATCACGAAATCGTGAAATCGTGAAATTGTGAAGTTTTTTAAAGAAATCGTGAAACTTTACAATTCACGATGACCTGATTTCACGATTTCATGATTTCACGACTTTGTTTTCGAAAATTTCACAATTTCACGATTTCATAATTTCACGATTTCACGATTTCTCTCCAAAACTTCACAACTTCACGATTCATAATTTCACTTCAAAATTTCAAAAACATCGTTTTGATATTAATAATTTTAGCATAAATCCGTATTATTCGACCAATGTTGCTACACATTTTAATACGAATCAGCATTCGTTGGACGATTTTTCGTTCATTCCTATTGATGTGGTACACGGAGAGACGGACAGACTATGCAAAGAAACATACTGGATCCATAAACTTGGTACTTTACATCCGATGGGAATGAACACGAAAATCGTCTACGATCTGAAATAATGTTTTATGTAATTTTGTGTAAGCAAAATCACTATTATGATAGTAAAATATTGTTAGTTTTTTCTCCATTTTCTCTTCTTCTATGTAGAAACTGCTAGTATCGTTTAGATCCAATGTTTTATTTTATCATATTTTGGGTTTGCTTTGTGTATAAATTTACATAATTTAATATACGTTATTTTGTGGCAGCGTCAAAGTGGCGTTTACGCGCCGTTTTGACGACGTCACGCAATTAATGTTGTTATTCCCTGATGAAGATTATAAATCGAAACGTCTTTCTTGGAATAAAAATATTAACAACATATTTCGTGTTAGTGCAAATTTCTTCCCCAATTTACTTCAAAATTTCGTAATTTCTCGATTTCGCGATTTCATTAATTCGTCATTTCGCGATTTCTTTTCAGAATTTCACGATTTCACGATTTCATGATTTCACAATTTTACGATTCTTCCTCGTTTTGAAATCGTGAAATCGTGAAGTTAAAATGTCACCACCGGTCTTTCGTAGAAAAGCTTTAAATAATTACTGGAATTAAGGCAGTTAAAAACAAATATCGTTGGGTAAAATTCACAATATTATTGAGCATAGAAAACACGGCACCTTTAAACTGATACAAGATCAGGGGCTGCTAAGATAGCGTATACTGGACTGCACTCATCCGGAGGTTGTTTCCCTTCTACAACCAAGTTACCTGATGAATGCAGAACGCTGATCACTGAACCTTGTGAATAATCTACACCTAAAGAGAAGCACACTGTAAAAGAAACGGCACTTAAATGTAGAAAACAGTATGTTCTATATATATTGAATTATTAACATCACGCAAATTAAATGCCATGAAATTTGAACACAGTATAGTAATGTCTATTGTGCTATAAATAGAGTTGGTATGAATATTGGACATTTTAATTATCTTTGTGTAAATAGGTACTTTCAGATTTAAGTGTTAAGGTTTTTAACATTATGGGTAATATTTCTCAATTGCCTTAGTTTTTAAACTTGAATGAAAGTTTTCATATACCCATCGTGAATGGACTAGTTACCAGTGTCAAGTCAAGTCAAGTCATGTCATGGCTGCACAATCGGAAAGACAGGGGCTTATAACTTTAGTTAATTCACAAAAGGATTGAAAGGACCAAGCAAAACTTCAAACTCAACAAAGGTAAGCTGTTTCACATGATTGAATGCAATAAAAATGAGATAAATTAACAAAAAAGAGAAAACTATTTAGGCTACGACAAAAGAAAAAGGTGATTTATCAGTTTAATGTCATTTTCTCTTTTTACATAATACTCTGTTAGGTGTGCTTGAACTACAATCCGTCCATCAATTTGACAATGTACAATGTGGAACTCAAAAGCACACAAACCTATAAACGTAAGAAGACGATGAAGATAACATTTAAAGGTTACATGTCACTGAGTAAAATTTAGATAATAAAAATAATGAGTTAAGTTTGTTATGCAAATGGAATAAGAAAACCGAAAATGGTTATTACTATGCTGTAGAAAATGAACATATCTTCGTGGAATACTTGAGAGTTATTTATAATGTGTAAAGTTACAAAATATTTGAGTGATTTTAACTATGTATTAAACGAGTTATGGTACAAAGTCACAGCCTTTTACTTATTATCCCCCGCCGCATAGCGGCTGGGGGATATAGGAACGGTCTTCGTCCGTCCGTTCGTCCGTGTGCGCACACTTCGTGTCCGGTCAATAACTTTTCAACCTCTAGAAGGAATTTCATGAAACTTTAGTGAAATGTTCTCCCCATCAAGTCGATGTGCAGAACCCATGTTCCAACCTGGCCGGTGTAACGTGGTAAAGTGACCCCCATAGAATAGTGACCCCCCGGTCATTATTTTATATAAAATACTGACTCCCCTTATAAAATAATGACCCCCCGATTTTATCTGTAAGATATTGACCCCCACCTAGCCTATGTCGAACAAACTCTATATCGATTCAAGTCACTGTCGTGTTTCTATGGCTTTTATATTTGTTGTTGTTGTTGTTGTTGTTGTTGTTTCTACTGGAGCCGCTGCATGCTGCTGCTGCTGCTGCTGCGTCTACATCTATTGAAATGAAATTTAAATTTGCTTTCACTTGAATTTCATTTGAATTATTATCATTGTATTACAATATACATCAGTCGCTTTAACGTAGCTGTATATGCTTCAACTTCAAAGACAACATTTTTCTACTTCATCTGACGTTAGATAGATCAGGGGGGTGAACAACTAGGGCGAGACATGTTCAATGCTAGATATAGCTGCACTGAACTGCTCTGGGGTAGGGAGGAGGGCAACAGTAGTTGGTAGGTTGTTCCAATTGTATATAGTCCTAGGGAAGAAAGAAAATTTATAATAATCTGAGATTGTTGTAAATTAACCTGTAACTCAGATCTTTTGCATGCATTGCTTATCCTTTTTGTACTAAATGACTTCTAAAACCACTTTTCGAATGGTCGTGAAAAGGGAAACAGAATAATATTTTGAAGTTATTTCATCATTGCTAGTTCCATTAGTTACACTGTGTGGGACTTTTAATCACTAGACAACTTTGATGACTACGAAAATGATTCAAACCACTAACAAGCATGCACTTAAAGTGATTCTGCTTGTATAATTAATAGATATTTGGTTTCAGTCGCAGAGTGGTTTATATATAGTTGACTCCTAATCTAGTTGTCCAGATTCGATTCCCGGGCGAGGACGCACGCTATCAAAGTATGTTACATCAGATCAGGATTAGACGAGTTCTGGTAAGAAGCCTAGAGATACTAGATTGAAATCCATCCACCCTCGCCGCCTGAAAACTAGCTAGTTCTGTGATTATAAATATTTTTTGATGATTAATATTCAAACAGACCGTAAATTGCAAAAAGTTGTTGTGTATCTTGTTGATGGAACGTTCCTATGCAGTCCAGCGCTGTGTTTTAAATGATAAACTGAGCGCCGCACAATATGTATGCCTGTCACAGGCCGGCTTAAGGTCAAGGTCACCAGTGGTGTTTGAAGATTTAAACCATGGATTTCGTGTCCGATTCATATCTTCTGAACACCTTGAAGATATTTGATGAAACTTTAGTCAAATGTTCTCAACATCAAGACGACGTGCAGAACCCATGTTCTAACCTGCCTGACTCAAGGTCAAGGTCAAAAGTGGTGTTTGAAGCTTAGAACCATGTATTTTATGCCCGTTTCATATCTTCTGAACCCCAAGAAGGAATTTCAAGAAACTTTTGTCAAATGTTCTCCTTATCAAGACGACATGCAGAACCCATGTTCCAACCTGGCCGGCTCAAGGTCAAGGTCACCAGTGCTGTTTGAAGATTTGAACCATGTATTTTGTTTCCGGTTAATATTTTCTGAACCCCTACAAGGAATTTCATGAAACTTTAGTCAAATGCTCAGCTTATTAAAATGATGTGCAGAACCCATGTTCTAACCTGGCCGGCTCAAGGTCAAGGTCACCAGTGGTGTTTGAAGATTTGAACCATGTATCTCGTGTCTGGTTTCTATCTTGAACCCCTGGAATGATTATCATGAAACTATTATCAAATGTTCACCCTATCAACATGATGTGCAGAACCCATGTTCTAGCCTGGCTGGCTCAAGGTCAATGTCATTGAAGATTTGAACTATGTATTTTGTGTCTGGTTCATATCTTCTGAAACCCTGGAATGAATTTTATCAAACTTTAGTCAAATCTTCATTCAACCAAGTGATGTGCAGAACCCATGTTCCAACCTGGCCGGGTCAAGGTCATTAGTTGTCTCAGAAAAAAAGGTGAAATACGCTTAACAGGAATCGCCACATTCGGAACAAACAGCCTACCCACACAGTCAAGAATAAGAGAGAGGGAGAGAGCATGGTAAATAAAATTATCAGTTTCTAAAACGACACCACTAACAATTAACAAAAATTAGAACCCGAGGGGTTACCGCATTTGAACGGTCAGTGGCAAATCAAATTGCCACTGCAACCAAAGAGGTAAGCATAATGATCAACTGTAGATGGGCTAATCACCAGGCCTGCAGAGCGCTGTAAAATATCATGTTGGTAATCTTTCTTTATAAATTTACAGATGGTTTTTACGAATAACCGGGAGAAATTAACACTGCCTTCTATCTTCTTTGCTTGCTTTTCTGAAGTGTTCGCTTTATTAAGTTGTAGTACTTTATGATAAATCTTATTAACAAGTAATGGAAAATGGTTATTATCTAATATTAATAAATCTTCGAGGTACCTCGAGGTGTTATTAAAAGTTGTAATAATCTCATCTTGATGTTCAGTTGAACGAGATAACATAAAGTCTCTTTCATAACAGTATAACACAGATCAGCAACAAGGGGTGCACAATTAGTACCCATTGGGATGCCTATTATTTGTTTATTAATAGAGGTTCCGAATCTAACATAAATATTATCCAGTAAGAAAGTTAGCGACTCTATTAGGTCTTGACAAGTCCATAAAGTATAATTATCATAAGAACCATCTGTAAAAAATGCCCTATGTTCATTACAAGCGATGAAGGTTTTATTTTCTATAGCAAACGTTTTTTCAATGAGACAGGTTAGCTTGTCTCTTATAAAATTATGAAGGAGCGAAGTGTATAAAGTTGAGAAATCATATGTAGACAAAGAGAACGCCTGAAAATTATTTGATTTAAGCTTTTTCAAAAGAAAAAAAAACGTTATTTGAATTTTTAATCGACCAAGATAAAATTTTGCCAGATTTTTCAAAAATCATATCGCAATACCTAATTACATGTTCTTTTATAGCTGTAAGACAAGATGTTAAGAGCACGGACAATTTAGTAGTAGAGCAAGAACTAGAGTTAGCAATAAATCTTGCTTTGTACGGTGGTTTATGCATTTTAGGCAACAAATACATAGTAGGTACTTTATCTTGTTTCGGCTCAATACTGATTCTAAATTTTGTAATTTGTAGAGTGTGTGCAATAACAATATCACTCTAAGATGAAAAAGTCAGTAATCATTAATTCTGTTCAGTTCTTCAGTTTGAATATTAATATAGTGTATCCGTCACACTATAATTACAATATTAGAAGCCTTATCAGCATGTGTTAAAACAAATCTGTTATGAAAGTCTTGAATTCCCTTTTCAAATTACGAAAGTTAAAACGAAGTCGATGTAGTAATAAAGCAATCTTTCTTTCATAAAATGATATACGAGTGTCAATTATTTTGAATATGTGTTTTTTTCCAGTTAGATACTGCATTAGGCCCAGCATGTTCTCTTTAGCACCATTTATTGCAAAATAACTTTAAAGACTAAGCAATTTGTGCACGGCATGCATTATACTCAATTTTAGATGGAATTCTATATTTGGGACCTTTACAAATTAAATTACGAATTCATGAGTCTTTGATTACATTAAGATTACCGGTAACAATATGACCGGCCGGCTTATAGCAATATTTAGAAGTTAAACACTCTCGAGATTTTGGTGTATTTTCAATGATCTGTAAGTCAGAGGTAGTTTTATTGTAATTAAAAATTGTATTACTGGTAGGTTTGTTGTATTTATAACAAACCAATTTTGTATTTCATATTTTCTCCATAACTTCCAAACTGCTGGAGATATATTTGTTAATTTGCAATTAAGCATCCCTAAACTTTCCAACATTCTTGCTTGCGGCGGGGGATATTGGGATATTGCTGTCGTTCCGACTGCCTTGTTTCTCTGTGCAAAGAATTCGGCTGCACTTCGTATTACCACAACACTTTCAAAATTACATGTTATCAATTACTTCATAAAACCTTAAATGTTACCAATTACAATGTAGTTTTATAAATAAAACATGAAATACAAATTCATATCATTCTCCCAAGGTAAAACAATCGAAGTCTTATTCTTAATTACAACTGATGCTGATTTGATGAAATTGGAATTCTCGTATACGTTGAAAACAAATGAAGTTAATGAAAAGAAAAAAAACTAAACTATTACATTGGTGTTTTCTCTTTCTTTTATACATGTATACTAGTTATAATTTGCATTAGGTATAAATAGATAATGCTTCACTGACTGTCACGTTTAAAATGTGGAGAAAACGTTATGGGGATGGGGAATCGTATTTATGTCGTTTGACGTTGTCACCGTAGCGTTTTTGTTGCCATTTTAAGCCTGGATTATTCATATTTTACAATATTACCATGTGTACAGTGCGATGACCAAAAGGCATTTGCGTGCATAAAGTTAAATATTCTCATCAGTATAAATTTTTTACGTTTGTCACCGTTATCTGCACAACCATTTTGGGATTGATTTGCCGACGTAGCGGTTAATTTCAGGTCTCATTAATAATTTACCGAATTCGTGTTATTATTTTTGCTACAAATTCAGTCATTACTGTAATCAGAATACTGTAATAGACAATAACGTTTATAAGCGGTATCTGCGCAACGTTTTTTTTTCTTTTAGTTTTTGAGCTTTGTGCAGAAGGTAGTTCTAAGACCAGTGGTTAGGCACCTTTCCTTAGCTTTTCGATTTATGTCTCATTTAACCTACTGAATATTTCAATAGCAATGCAATCGCATTTCTAGCCATGAACAGGCTCAATCAAACCGAACCTGCAATATTTTCATATTTGTTGTGTTCGGTGGCTTTAATAGCTCCCTTTTCATCTATTTAAAAATTTCTATAAATATCCAATAGCAAAAAATAGCATAAAAAGTAATATATGCATATCAGGAATCGCAACATTCACAAAAACACAGCCTCCCCACGCAGAGAAGAAGAGAGGAAGATAGAGAGAGGGGATGTTTTTTTTATTTATAAGTATGTCAATTCAGATAGGACGCCACAAACAATTAACGAAGAAGAGAACCTTAGGGGATACCGGCTTCTAACGGTCAGTGGCAAAACAAAGTGCAAAAAAATTTAAATCGGACATTCCAGAAAGACCAGTGCAACCGTTTAAATAAATAACAATGTAAATCTTCGTATTTTCCGGTAAACACTTAATATGAAACGATCCGTAAACTCCCAATTATTAACCGTCATGAAAGCCTTTATTTTGTTTGACAAATTTAATACACAGTAATAACAACTCGGACCCCTATCTGTCTCTCTATGCTAAGCCGTCCAACTGGTAGGTCGACGCACTATCCCATTTACACAGGGCATTTATTTCCCATTTCTTCGACTTTGTTGGAGAGTCAAAGCTTTTTGCTTCAATGACTTATAGCTTTTCAAAAGACCACCGATTCCGACCGTTCAACAAAAATAGTTCCCTTTGTGAATACAGTAAAACTTCGAAAACTCGAACATCGAAAACTCGAATTCTCGAACACAGGTGTCGGTCCCTTGAAGCATATTTCTTCTTTGTTTGTATTGGAAAACTCGAGTAATAAACGACTGATAAAATTTTCGCACCTCGCGGGAGTAATTGGTAAATGGTAACGCGTGGTTTTCACACGTTGTGACGGGTTATAATTGGCAGTTTATTGTCAATTGCCAGCTTTTATTGTGTTTTAATTGATCTGATTAAAGCAGGTTATGATGAAAGAAAATGATTTAATGATCACTCGGTAGGCGACTGCGTTGAAACGATAATCATGAGAATTTAATTACGAGAAGATAATAATAAGTATGAGAACTATCTCAAACAATTTAAACTTCAGGTTTTACTTGACATTTCATTCGTTCGCTAATTGTTTACTCAGAGCAATCCAGTGATTTAGTATAAAAGTTTAAGCTCAAATAAAAGAATATGAAACGAGGTTGTTTGTTGTTTTTTATGTTGACGGGACCTGGTAAAATTTACACGCGTATAAAAAAACGACGCACCGTTTGTAAAGTATACTAGTTCTCGGACAATGTCAACACGAAAGGTTTAAAAAGCAGTTTTCTTGAAAAAAATACCTCAAAAATGTTTTCAAACAGATATACAGGTTTAAAGAAAATACGATCTGAAATGAATCCTTTATTAATTTAGCTGATATTCAGATAAATTACTCAACAACAAGGTAACATATATGTGTTTATACGACTTAAAAATCGGACCTCATAAAGTGAAGCTTCGAAAACTCGAGCGCCATGGAAAACTCGAACATTTTCATAATCCCCCTGAGTATTCGAGTTTTCGAAGTTTTACTGTATGTTAACAGTTCAATGCCTAACTTGATTGTTGAATTATAATAAAACAGAATGCTAAACTTTAAAGCTTGTAATTTGGTAATGTGATCAGTTTTTCAACCAGTTAATTCAACAATGATTCAGTCAATAGCGTGAAATACAGTATTTTACAGTGATATTTAGCACAGCGTATTCATATATATTTCGTACTGTTATCTATAACGTGCTCAAAAAGGTAATGTTGGCGTCATAGTCCAATTATTTTGTATCATGGTTTTAAACGATTATAACATTTCGTAGTGATGGTTGTGCCTTTATTCTCAAAATAAAACGCAGATTGCTGAAAAGGATATTTGGAAAGGTATTTTATTTTTAAAGTTCTTTTGTTGAGCATTTTAACTTTCGACAGGAATCTTTATCTTTTTTGATAAAGATTCCTGCTTTCGAATAGTTTTTTTCAGTTGAATCATAAATCCGATAAAAACGTAAGATTGGGATTTGATGTGCATGTAAGCACAGCATATCTCACACGTTAGAGTGGGATTTAATGTAAGCAATTAACATATAACATACGTTATATTGAGATTTTATCGACCTGCTTGATAAAAGATTACTCGAAATTTGTACGGTTTAATGTCATTTTTGTCGGTGTCTAGATGAATTAATTAAATAAAAACATTACAAACAGAAAAAATGAAATCTCCTCATGGGATTCGAACACACAAGCCTTAGGTCATATTACAAGAAATCAGAAGCGTTACTGCTACGGCCATGAAACCTTTTGTCACCGGGTAGTACAATTTCAACATAATGAGCTATGATTGGAATACCTAACATCCCTATGTTGCGGAATATTCCAAAATCTATAAATACAAAAGTACATTCACGGCTCAATGCGTAAAATCGGACTATAAATTGCTATTGAACAATTGTATTGGTCTAATTCATTCGAGAGACCTTTAAACAGCATAATGCATGAGAACAAAAATCAATTTCATCAATCCTATACAAGCATTTAACAGAATTTAAAGATGGGTCAGGTCTAAAACAAACATGTTATTGAAAGTTTGGTATCGTTTCTTTCGGACACTAGTATATTTGCTACAGTCGACTGTATTGTTCATTAAATTTATATGCAAAATATCGAATGACTTATTACATGTAAGTAGTTGATAGACATAAATTCAATGTCTAGTCTGATTGTAAGTTAACAATTCTCATAAGGCTCTAGAAACACTTTCGCGAGGATTAAGATTTTTATAAAATACGTGAACATTACTCATATTTTATAACACAGCAATCTATTTATCTATAAGCTGACTACTGCAATATTGAGTATCTTAAGTTTAATGGCAAGCGCGGATACCCAGCATTACGCATAAATCTGGATAAGAAAATACATTGAGTCTCATAACAGAGATTATTCAATAAGAGATATCTTACTTCCAGAAACACTTTATACGTTCCATCTACACTCAGAACGCGATAACTTTGGTATAATATTTAATCTTGCACAATAATTTATGACAAAAACAGATCATGTAAATTTCATGACCTAACAGTTTCACATAAACCACTCCACCAAACGTGTCCTCGCAACATTTGCCGCCATGTTTAAGATGCCGAACTGAAACGTGATAGATACCCTCCTGGCAAGGATTTTAGAAGTGTTTTATTTCCAGGCCTCGGTCAACACGTGACATATAAAAGAACCTACAACATAAGCAATGACAACTGCTCTCGATCCAGCTCTGACAAAGAAAACATTTAACAATTGGCTTAAGGGATCAATTGCGGTGCTTTTTGCGAAAGAGGGGTTGACAGAGTTCGTCAAAGATGTGATCACCGACTTCCAGAGAGATATGATATGTTATGGTACAACATGCAGTTCTTGCTCGACTGCAAATATGTTGGAATGCCCAACACAGGGATTTTGTGGCAGGAAAAAAAACGTGTAGACTACATGACAAAACTGTGGAGTATAAAAAGCCAAATAAAACATGTCCAAGAAACATTTGCCATCATTTAAAATATGCTATTTGGAAATACCATAGATTCCATGGACCATCCTGGCAATTCACAGATGCTACGAGATGGTGCACAGATGCATTTGAGATCGCAAAATGTTACCTACCCCCAGGTAAAGGTTATGGCAACAAGGTGTCCTTTTCCGAGATTGATTTATATGGTCTGCTTGGAATTATAGTTAACAATGTGACGTTTCAAAATCTAATGACGACAGAGTTAAATGTGGTTCCAAATGAGTTATCAAAGGTAATATTTAAGCATACATGCTATTTATATTATTTCTATTAAAATTGTTTGCATTTTTGTAACTGGGTTAAAACATGATTGGTTAACAGAAAAAAAGTTACCGATACACATTCTCTTCTGCAGGTACATATATTCTTATGTTAGCAAGGCTGAAAATAAAAAAAATAAACGGATGCTTAGTTGACAGCCTAAAATCGAACGGATCGTTAGGTACATGTACGAGCCCGATATACTAGTTTTGTTATGTTGTCAGTTACAGGGAAGCGCAATAAAATTATGAACATCTTGAGGAATTTAACATACAGATACTGATGTATCATTTAATTTTGCTGGATAAAATTTCGCGCAAATGACATAATTGACATTTTCGCGAGGGCTTAAATTCGCTAACTTGTATTATTCTTATAAGACTAGATATTCAATGGTTTGATTTCGATAGGGTTTGATTTCGCTCATGTACCCTAGTGCGAAATGCGCTAAAATTAAACCACCGCGAAATATGATGATAAAACAGTAATGTGTTTGACATTATTTTTTTTTTGGTATCTGCACTATTCCTAAAAATTCAAGTCCACGGAATATCAGAAACAAATATCTTTCAGCATTATAAGCAGATCATTCCACAGTTTCCCAGAAAGAAAATGCGCAAATAAAACACATAACGGATCATAAGAACTTCCACATCAAGCATAATTCGTGTGTGCAAGATGCTGGGATAAATTCTGAGATTAATATAATACTGTTGGGTGGACTTTTAAGTTGGTTGAGTTTAACCTACATCCCGGATGCTGAAGGATGAGAGTAATTCGCTTTGTTTGGTTAGCGTGCGATCCTCCACTCTCCATAGTTTTTTGGTGATTTGGCTTATGAAATTAATGATGATGTGTCAGTTACCGTTAATGGATGCTGTGGAAGCGGGGTTGAATTCCCTGAACGAATGTCGGAGGGAAAGGGGCGGGATTAAAAAAAGGTAGTGAGAATCGAATACGATGTTGGCGGTAAAGAATGAAAGAAGAATAAGGAGGCTGGGAGAGAGAAAATATAGAGGGTGGAACCAAAAGATGAGGAATACTTCGATAGAGTAAGAGTACATTGGTTTGCCATTGTGGAAACGATAATTTTACTTAATTGGTCGTGGTTAGAATCTCGCGAGTAATCAATTTAAGAGGACATAAGCACGATATTGTGTTATAAAATATCGGATTAATGAATGGTCAAAAGTGTAAAGAGGTCCGTTATCTAGTAGAAAATGGTTTCTTGAAATGAAATCGCACGTGTGTGCGTGTGTGAGTCAGCAGTCTGTGACTGTCTCGGACTTTAATAAGTATATTAATTTGCACACCATCGTTTGGGATGGTCAAAATTGTACTGTTTGTTAGGCGGCGTGGGAGTAATATGCATTTCCACTACTGTCCATGAACAGGCTCATTCAAACCGAGCCTGCAATATTTTCATATTTGTCGTGTTTGATGGCTTTAAAAGTTCTTATTTAATCTTTTTAAATAGTTTAAGCACCAAGGTCAACGTCCGGGAGTTTTAAGAATACAATAATAAGAAATAATACGTTTCATACGAAATAGAAATCGGCGTGTTACTATTCAATTGGTGTTTTCATCAACATTTGATAAATAAGCTTTATCTGTATTTTTTGTAATATAAAAATACTTAAAATACTATCTGATTATATATGCTTCAAGATTTTTTTCGATGCTCCGTTGAGTTTGTTTTTCATAAATAGTGCAGGAGTAAGAATTAAATACAACTGCCAAAATAACGAGACGAATAGCATGCATTTTGTGTTCTTTTCGACACGTGCCCGTAAAGCAGTTTTGCTATGTTTCTTGTGCTTGATGTGTACATGTACCAAAATTTGAATGCAAACTTGTTTACGAGTATGTGACTTGACAATGTATATCACACACTACAATACAAGCACTCTATAGTTCTCGTCACTGTTGTACAATTAGGTTCGAGATATAATAAATGAATACATCCGAAACTCAGCGAGTTACGAGCTGTCAGATATTGAGTTGGCACGATGCCTTGATATGCTACGAGATCTCTTGCAAGATCCCAAGTATCTTCTGCATGACCAACGCGCCCAAGATGCTGTTAACAAAATCAACGAGGTATGTTGCAATTATTTTGAAATAGATATTCTGTGATGTTATTTAATAATTTTTAATTGATTCATGTGGGGTTTGTGCGATGGCTTTGACCGGAAGCGGGTTACTTGCAAAAGCCACTTCGCTTGCAAAGAAGTGAAATATGCATATCAGGAATGGCCAAATTCAGAACACACAGCCTTCCTACACAGCCAAACAGTAGATAGGAAAAGAGAGCATGGTATTATAATAATCAATTTTAATAAGGACGTCACAAACAATTAACGAAAGTGAGAACCCTTGGGGTTACCGCCTTAGAACGGTCAGTGGCAAAATAATTTGAAACTGGGGGTTTAAACCAGGTTCTAGGGTGCACCAACCTCACACTTGCCCCAACAGGTTATCACAAAACAAGTACAAGTTGACTTGGTGAAATAACTCCAACTCACCCAACAGCTCAACAATGTTGCATGCAAAAGCACACAAACATATATAACATTAGAAGCTAATAGCATTGCAAAGCCAAAAGGGTGAGTACTCAATGATCTTACAGAGACCAGAGCATCTAGAGTCAAGTTAGCAAGAACACGATGACAGGGTTAAAGGAAACAAATTGAGCTTATAGGTTCTTTAAAGAAAAGAAAACGATTTACCCATAAACCTTCATAAACTCTTAAACCCCGGCCACCGTCGTGCAACCAAAGAGGTATGCATAATGTTCAACTGTAGATGAGTTAAGCACCAGGCCTGCAGAGCGCTGCAGAATATCATGTTGGTAACCTTTTTCTTTTTGAGTTTACAGATGGTTTTTACAAATAACTGGGAGAAATTAACATTGCTTTTAATTTTCTTAAGTTTATAAATTAAATCTCCATAAAAACGGCTGTGAAATACCTTGTTGCAAAAGTGATTTTAAACTGCATCTGTATTTTTGAATTAAATCTGGGTATCGGCGATAAAACTTGCAAAAGGGTTTCCTTAATTTGTGATACCGATAACCTTGTTTTAAAAGTTTTTGTCTGTTATGCAAAGATTACGTTCATTGAAGTCATTAACATCATTGCATTGGCTCTAGAAAAGCGAACAAGCTGTGGAATATAAACCCCGTAAGATGTTGCACAAGGAACGTCGCCGTCTGAAAACGGAAAATTTACAATATTTAAATTAAAATCATCTTTTTTATCATATATTTTAGTAGTGACGTATCCGTTTTGAAAAGAAAGATTAAGATCAAGAAAGTTTGCCACTGACCGTTCCAAGGCGGTAACCCTTCGGGTTCTCATTTTTGTTTATTGTTAGTGGTGTCTTTTTTGAAACTGATCATTTTATTAACCATGCTCTCTCCCTCTCTCCCCTTCTTGACTGTGTGGGGAGGCTGTTTTTTCTGAATGTGGCGATTCCTGATATGTATATTTCACCTTTTTGCTTATCTGAAGTTTTAGCTTTATTAAATTGTAGTTCATTAGGATAAATTTTATTAACCAGTAATGGGAAATGGTTATAATTCAACAAATTATCAAGGTACCTCGAGGTGTTGTTAAATGATAGTGCCTCTAGCTGGGAGCGAACCCGCACCGTCTCGGCGACAGCGCCTAGCCCTAAAGGCTGTAATAATGTCATCCTTATGTTCGGTAGAAACAGACAACATAAAATCTCTTTCATAACAGTATAAAACAGATCAGCAACAATGGGTGCACAATAATTACCCATTGGAATGTCTATTACTTGTTTATAAATAGAGGTACCAAGTTTTAGATAAATATTATCCAATAAAAAGGTGAGCGCCTGGATAAGGTCTTGACAGGTCCACGAAGTATAATTATCATAAGAAAGATCTGTAAAGAATGCCCTATAATCATTACAAGCGATAAATGTTGATTTTCTCTAGCAAAAGTTTTTTCAATGAGACTGGTTAGCTTGTCTCTTATTAAATTATGAAGGAGAGAAGTGTATAAAGTTGCGAAATCATAAGTAGACAAACAGAACGCCTGAAAATTATGTGATTTAAGCTTCTTTAAAACGTCATTTGAATTTTGTTATAGACCAAAATAAATTTTTGCCAGCGGTTTCAAAAACTTTTTCGCAATACCTAATAACATGTTCTTTTATAGCTGTGAGACAAGATGTTAAGAGTACGGATAATTGAGCTTGTTTCTCTTCATTAATTAGAGAAGAATTATAGAGGTATCCCTGAGTGGTGGACAGTTTCTTTGAGGACAAGTTTGGGTGGACTTCGGATTGGTAAATGAAATTTGGCTGTCTATCTTTTATCTCAAGATGTATATATGATCATAATGCTTAAAGTTACCTCTTTGGTTGCACGAAGGTGGCAGGGGTTTGAGAAGTTATGAAGGTATATGGCGAAATATTTTTTTAAAGAACCTAGAAGCTCGATTTGTTACTTTTATCAATGTCATCGTCTTCATGCTTATTTGACTCCGGGAGCTCTGTTCTCGGTCAGATCATTGAGTACTCGCCCCTTTGGTTTTGCAATGCTATTAGCTTCTTATTTTTGACACTCTCTTCCCTGTGACGCCATTATGAGTAAACCGTTTTCTCATCTCCTTACCTCAAACTTTCAGCATTCCTCACAGTCTTCTACTCTCAATGCTCACTGCGCGACAATGTTTTGAAAACTTAAATTGTAATTTCGTAATACCAATATCATTCCATACATGAGTTATAAAACTCATTTATTCTATAAAAACGTGAAGTTGTTGTTCTTGATTTAAATGTTGTTCTTGTTGCATTAGTCCAATTACGACGTTGTAACTTTTTAAAGGTCCATAATCAGCCTCCAGTCCAAAATGTTTGTCATCTGGTTTTAATGCATTTTTAAAGGCCGGGATAACCATCGTCAAGCTTAAGTCAAGATCATTAAATTCGTGGCTCATACTGTCAGTCGGTTTAGCAAGTTGAGTATTTATAAGATGTTTTCGTCCGTTTTACATTTTATATTGAATTATTACGTGTTATTAAATATAGTAACACAATTGTATGATGTCAAAACTTATTATCATGTCACCAGCCTTATTATCAAACCAAGGCCCAGGGCTTAAAAGTGATAATGTGATAATGGCCCTTCCAATTTTTGTCTGATTCCAATTATGTTTGTTCTACAGGCAATCGTTTTAGTAAGAAAATAAAAAAAACAGGCAAATTATAATGATCATTTGCACATGAGCTTATGAGCTTATTATTGCATAAATAAACACTTTTTTGTTAATTTTGTAAACGAATTGACATCTTGTTGGCGTATGAATACATCCGTCAGTGAGACAATACTTTGTAAAAGAAGTCGGCCATTTTGTTTAAGAGGTCGCAAACACTGCAAACCTGCTGTCATCCTTGAATAGCTGGTTTTCTGGTAGTAGGCTTCCAATGTGCAAAATCCAGTTCTTGAAAACAAGCTAATTGCTGAATCTCCTTGTCCAAATATACACACAACTTCAAACGAATATTCTGTGTTGTTGTTTTTGTTGTTTCCTTCTTCTCTTTAGTCAGTCAGTTGAAATTTAACACCAGCAACAAAGCCATTTAAGTTTTTATTTCAAAAACCGAAATGGCCTAGACGCAGGAATTCAGATTATCAGGATTTCTGATCATCAAGCATGTAAATCCATCAGCACAGACTAAACAATAATAAACTTGAGTAATAAAATCCAAAAAAACATTTCCGAAATTGAATGCATTGGCATGCCGGAAGGAATATTGATCTCGAAAATGACGTCAGTGTTATAAAGGTAAACGGCTCCTGTTTCAAGCGGATTATAATAATTATAGACTCTCTCATAGTACAAATGGTTTTGTTCTCGGTTAAGGGACTTGCAAAAAGAGAAGCATTAGTATGATATTATACAATTGTCTTACAGTGCCTCTTTATTTAGGCGAGACTAAAAAATTAGCTAGGGCAAGGAGCTTTCTGAGAAAGTAGTTCCGTCATTGTCAAATTTTAATACATTTGCAAGATAATATACTATATAAGATAGACCAACTGGACATCAGAGTGTCGACATACACAAGTAATTAACAGGTAAATGAACAGGTTAGCAGTGCCTTTGAATGATAATGGCCCTGCCATGAGATAATGGCAGGGGGCTACAGCCATCGGGCCATTATCAACATGACAGGGCCATTATCATTCAAAGGCACTGCTAACCTGTTCATTTACCTCTAAATGTTATCTACAGTTGAAGAATAACTCCTTGTTTATCGGTGCCGGTGATATAACTGCCGTGTTTGACGAACATATCAGACAACGTATCAGTAATCAGACACAAGAAGCCATTAAAGCTATACAAGAAGCTCACGAAAAGTTTATGAAAGAACCAGTGGAGAGTTTCGAGGCAGCCAGAGACAAAGCTACTAAAGACATTCAAATAATTGTCGCAGAGAAAATAGAAGCAATTCAGCAAAATGTTCCCGAAACTGACGATGACCTTCTTATGGGTAAATAGTTTCATTCTTAATTAATCACATGTGTTCTTTAAAAACTACTTTATTTGCGACTGCATGTAGAAAAGTAAAATATGCATATCAGGAATGGCCACGTCCACCAGGCACAGCCTCCCCACACAGCAGAAAGGTAGAGAGGAAAATAGAGCATGGTTTTACAATAATCAGTTTCAAAATGGAAGCCACAAACAATTAACGAAAGTGAGAAACCGAGGGGTTACCGCCTTGGAATGGTCAGTGGCCAAATTTTTTGCCACTGCGGGGTAAATACCAGGTTCTAGGGTGCACCAACCTCACACTTGCTCCAACATGTTCTCGTATCATAAAACAAGTACAAGTTGTCTTGGTGAAATAACTCCAACCCACCCATCGGCTCAACAATGTTGCATGCAAAAGCACACAACCATTTAAAAAATAAGAAGCTAATAGCATTGCAAAGCCAAAGGGTAGGTACTCAATGATCTTACCGAGACCAGAGCTCCTGTAGTAAAATCAGCAAGAACACGATGACAGGGATAAAAGAAACGAATCGAGCTTCTAAGTTCTTTTAAGAAAAGATTTCCCCATAAACCTTCATAAACTTTTAAACCCCTGCCACCGTCGTGCAACCAAAGAGGTAAGCATAATGATCAACTGTTAATGGGTTAATCACCAGGCCTTCAGAGCGCTGTGAAATATCGTGTTGGTAACCTTTCGTTTTAAATTTACATATGGATTTTACCATAGAGGGCCGGGGCGTTGTTGGGTTGGTGTGGGATGCCTTTTATGACCCGAATCTTTGACTGATATACCACAAAAAAGGGATGGAACTCTACACATTCAATTTTCTACCATGCATCCATTTTTTATCAATATTTTGGATACAAGTGGCATGAATTCGTTGAAGCATGCAGGTAATTACCTGTACTATATATCTCTTTCAATAAACATTTACATCAATTATCAAATCCAAACCGTTTTTCTAAAAATCTCACTAGAGTGACACAAAAACTGCACTTTCTGTTTAGTCAAACACGATGTCGCAACAACGATTTACAAAAATGTACACCTGAATAGTGATTTTAAACTGCACCTGTATTTATGAATTAGATCTGGGTATAGGCGATAAAACTTGCAAAAGGTTTTCAATATTTGACTCAAATGAAGTATTTCACAGAAAAAAAATTATTATTGACTGAAAACTAAAAAATGTCACTGTTTGATCAACTTAAAAAGAAGAGCTTCTTTTTTATTCCGTATTTGTTACACAATAACGATAAATAAAACCAGACCTATTCTGGCTTTCTTTGTTGTTTTACACCGTGTCTTGTCTCTGGGCTGGTATGTTCTCTAACTTAATGTAAACACTCTCTTTACACGAGCTGAGTGGGTTTTTAAATCCATGGATTTCATTCAACGACACTTTAAGTTATAATTTAAGAATGTGAAACATGCACATCAGTAAAGGTCATATGCAAATGAAAAAGCTTCCCCACACAGCAAAAAAAGTACATCAAACTTAAGACCAGGAACAAAGCATCATTTATAAGATATTAAACATAATATTTTACATACATTTGCAAAGCACATCGCACACTGGGCTTAATTAATAAATACGAGTATATAATCTAGTTTTGAATAGTTAACTAGTATGTGTTTAATGTGTACGTTATCTTTCGCATACTGAATATAATGCTCCATAAAATTTACAGATATTGACGTTTATTGTGTTTCGCTGACAAACCCTAATGATCGAAAAAAATAATCATCATTTAAAGGCAAACATGTAACTCTAAATTGACAAATAACTTGAAATAAATAATAAAATCCTTCATTATTTAATGTCTGATTTACCACACCATTACAGTTAAGATTTTCAGTTTAATAAAAAGTTAAGCTTTATGAACGACTAAATCAGGGGGTTCAGCCTAAATGGTGGCTGACGTACTTTAAGCGAGGAATTTGGTGGCTGATTTCCAATGTGGCGGAAAAAATCGGTAAAGTTTGATACCTGTTGGAATATTTTCATACGGTAAGCACGCTATATTCAAATATTTCCTTTAATGACATATCCCATTCGGATCTGCGATGTTAACGCTTGACTCGGTTTTTTATTTGAGCTTCCTAGCTGTCCTAACGAAAAAGTTATTGAAACAAAACCTTGCAAGGTTTGTTGTTGTGTTGTTTTTTGTTTTCCCTCGCGAAAATCTGTTGTTTTCTTCAAAATCTGCTAGACACATGTCCCTATGAAGTTCGTTTACGCCAAAATATGTCCAAAATGGATTGTTTTAATTTTCTGGAAAAATATGTTCATGAGAAAACGTTCTATCGCCAAAAATTAAGGTTTAAGCTCAATTCTTGTGGCTGATGTACTATTAAGTCATTTTTGGTGGCTGATGTTTAGTTATCTCCTACACATAGCCATACCGTTCCGTACTCCCGCTTACACAAAACGAAAAACGCATTGTGTCGAGACAAAACTAGGCTCTTTGGTGCATTTTTGCACAAAAATGCTGTGCTTAATGTATTTATCTAATAATATGTAATAATTGTCCGATCAATTTATTTACAGGTTTACCTCCAGAGATTCTTAGAATGGACGATAAATCTATCAAACTTTATAAGCAAACATTAGCCGAAAAAAGCGTGCCGGACTATAACATCCGTGTAATGATTGTTGGCCATTCCGATGTCGGTAAAACAACCCTCAAACAACGCCTGTTCGGTGAGATGGTTGATATTCAGGAGAGAAACATAACAAAGGGAATAGAAGTGCACGTGGGTCACTGTAAAGTAAATATGGAGACAGGGGACTGGATTATACAGGAAAAGGGTAAACTATTATTTCAGTTAAAGAAATGTATTACTTTCAAATTTTCTCCTTATTTGCTATGAATAAATTTAATTGAACGCCCATATCTGAAACGTTAACTGAAACAGTTACGTGTCAAAAAACTTAAACGCAAATAATTTAAACAGATATTATTTGTTCAGGGTTAAGGTAAGTGCCGGCTGTGATTGATACATTATGTTTCGTTTACTTTCTTTAGAACAAAGATTGTGACCACAATAAATAGTCCGAAAAAGTGTTAATAACATTAAAAGTATGCGTTGTAAATCACCTTTGCCATAGAGGATGTTATTTATAATGATTATTTAAAGCAATATTGCCCCAAAGAATGTTTAATTATTCAAAGACATACTTGAAGGACAAAGTTGTGCATACTGAAAAGAAATCGGAATTAACGTTTTCAGACGTATGTTATTTTAAAAGAATCTTTAACATTAAAATTATAGCTGTCTGGATCAATTAGTTCAGGAATTATTAACTAAAAAAGTGAAATATGCATATCAGGAATAGCCACATCCAGCAGACACAGCCTCCCCAATTTATTGTTGACAGGATTGTTTACATGCGCTATCTCAATGTTCAGATGGCAGAATAGATGCAGTTTACCGTCGATTGGCCAAATTAATGTGTGGTCATCACTCCACTTCAAACCAAGGAGATGATGACAATCAGCCAGAAGAAGTGACAACATGCTCTTCAAATGATCAGCCTGATTTTCCGGAAAGAGGTATGTATTTACTTTATTAAACATAATCCCATGTTAATATTTAGGCGGTTAAAACAATTAATACTTTTATAGAAAATTAGAACTTTATTTTTAAAATATCAAGATATGTATCCGTTCTTTACAATTAGTGCATAAATAAAAACCATACGAAAATTTTGCAAACAATTAATAGCTCATATTTTATCAGGTTATTTTTGTCTATACTGGTGATAACAGAAACGAAATACACCTGCGTACAATGTTAAATACCACAACATATGCATAAACTCATATATGATAAGAATACTGGATAGCATAGGTCAATAATTATTACCTTTCTCACATTTGTCTTTATTTAGCGTTACTCATTCAGCCAGTAGCACCCGAAATTAAACCACTTAGGATGTCAGATGAAACAAAGGCAAAGTATACAAATGAAACCAGTGACACGAGGGACAAGAAACGTTGTTTGGCTGATTTAAAGGTAAACCCTTAATGGGAATTCACTTTTTTATAATTCGTTAGTTTGTAATTGTTGGATGGTAGCCGTTTCTTGTTCCAAACATCATGTTATTAGAACCAACATTGCTACTGTTTCAAAGTTGCATTTCAATTAACTCTTTAAAGGGGCCTGAATGAACAAAATGTTTCATTTCAACTTCTGAAATCTACAAAATATGGGGCGATAGAGGTAGTTGAAGTTTAAGTTTGAAGCAAATTAATATTGAACAAAGCTTGTCATTTCCCATTAATGTATGTGCATATGTTTGCATATGTTTGATATAGAATAGCTTTACTTCTTAATATGTACACTTTTATGTTGTATTGAAACATGATAAGTCTGTTCTTATCTTTTAGAAACATAATTACAGGGGTTTTTTTTGGAAAGTACTTCATACATGAGTTTTCGTTGTAAGTTTTAAGGCTGTGGAGGTAGGGAATATTGTAATTTTTGTCTATAATAAAAAATACCTGTTTTACACTAACAACTGGCCTGTATTCATTGCTAGAAGTTTTAAACCGTTGTCAAAATGTTCATATGTTATGGGAAATATTTAATTTATACTGATGTTCAAAATAGTTTTTTTCTGTTTATATTTAACTAAGACTTGTACACACGCCTAGAGTTTAGGGGCCGTATGGCTCTTTTTGGTAGTGGTTATTTTCTTGTTAACAATGTTGATTCCACGCAAATGTCGTGTGAGGTAATTACCTGCTTATGTGCATGTTTCAAGAAATTATTAATAAAACGGTAAAATGAGGATATCAGCAATAACCGCATTCAAAAACATAACCAAACAGTAGAGAGGAAAATAAGAACAAAATGAAAAAATGAGAAATTTCATTTTTAAAAAAAGTGCAATATGCATATCAGGAATGGCCACATCCAGCAGACACAGCCTCACCACACAGCCAAAAGGTAGAGAGGAAAATAGAGCATGATTCTACAATAATCAGTTTCAACATGAACGCCACAAACAATTAATGAATGTGAGAACCCGAGGGGTTATCGCCTTGGAACGGTCAGTTGCAAAATAAATTTTGCCACTGGGGGTTTAAACCAGGTTCTACGGTGCACCAACCTCACACTTGCCCCAACAGGTTCTCCTATCACAAAACAATTACAAGTTGTTTGGGTGAAATAACTCCAACTCACCCAACGCTAAACAATGTTGCATGCAAAAGCACACAAACATATAAAACATAAGAAGCTAATAGAATTGCAAAGCCAAAGGGCGAGTACTCAATGATCTTACTGAGACCAGAGCATCTGGAGTCAAATTAGCAAGAACACGGTGACAGTGATAAAAGAAATAAATCGAGCTTCTAGGTTCTTTAAAGAAAAGATTTCCACATAAACCTTCATAAACTCTTAAACCCCTGCCACCGTCGTGCAACCAAAGAGGTTAGCATTATGTTTAACTGTAGATGGGTTAATCAATAAAGAAACCAAAAACAGAAAATATCACATGGAGACATTTGCGTCAACGTTTCAAAAACTTTTGCTTAAACAATATGAGAGTATTGCATGTATATACGTGCGTTTTGGAAAAAAAATCAATTCTATCCCATAATTCAACACTGGATTAGCGGTGAATGATTCCGGGTTTCCTTAACTGACCATTGTTATATAAACGAAATCAATAATACGAACATCTCGACTATTTGCTGCGGAATTATATTAATAAGATTTGTAATACTGACACTAGAGCTTCGGTTGCCGTAGCAATACATTTTGCCAAAAAGTAAAAAAAATCCAATGCATTGTTTTCATCTGTAAATAAATTAGTCCTGTAAAGATTATATGAACATCGTTAATTAGTTGATTCAAGTAATTTAAAGAGCTTAGCTTTTCCTAGGAGATACTCAAACAAACGCTAGAAGAAGACAAAATTCGACATTCAGCTGAACTTTCCATCTGGGACTTTGCGGGACAATCAGATTTCTACGCTATGCACCAGGTAATGTTACATGTAGTTCTAATTTAATTGTCAATTGTTTATCGTTTGTGAGTGGTAAATGATGCGTCGAATATTTTCTGCTGTCGTGCAAATGTAAACATCAAGAACAAGCAGTTTGCTTTAAATATAGCCCTTTCATTAGATCGTGTTTCCTGTTTTGTTATAAGGTTATTTCTTTTCTGATCAAAACGATGTCCCTTGAATTAGCTCATTGCTATGCACCATCCAGACGGTTAACACGTTGCCAAATAAGTAAGAATGATTGCTTCTGAACTTCTGACATAAAAGTCGCTGTTAGTTGAATATCCATGCTTAACTAAATTACGATTTAATCTACAATCCTTATTGTAAATGCAAAAGTATACAATGTCACCTAATATTGTTCACATTACAGTAAGTTTCGAAATAAGAGTTTAAGTCAAATATTCATATTTTTAATATGGTGAATTGTGTAGAATACTTTATTTTCGACTGTATGGTAAGGCAATTAGAACTGTAAAATTATTAAGGAGACAGTTAATACTAGCGATTGTTATTGTCTAGGTTTTTCTCTCACGCCGGTCTGTTTACATTTTGGTAACAAAACTATCTGAGCATTTTGGTGATCCTGTAAAAGAAGATTGCTGCTTGATCGATTGTACTGGCAGAAAACCTACGAAAATAAGTGGTATGTTTTATTACTTTATATATTTCTATTCTCCTAAATATGTCACGCTATTCCAAAAACCTTTAACTTTTTCTTATTAAGTTATAAATAGAAGAAATTCATGGTTTAAGTGTTTGCCAAACGCACTATTATCTTATTTTTATGCTAACTAAATTTTATTGCAATTTTTCATTGTATATTACCAAAGTTTCTCAGTTGTACGCAATGTGTAACCTGTTCGTAGAAAAGAAGTTATTGGAAATATAGAATTGAAAGTTCTTGTTAACACCGTTATTTTAATGAAACCATCGTTTTTGATCGATAAGAAATTTGTTCCGTTACTTGTAACTAATTTAAACCGGGCCTGGTTTGCAATATATACATATAAATCGTCTTTGATGGATTTTTTTATTTAAATACAAGTGTAAGTTTTCGAAAAATTTCTTGAATTTCTAAAATTGATGATTCATTTAGCGCATAGTAATCAGGGCTGTGCATGGTCATCCACGGGCCTGGGGGAAATGCCCGAGCATGTTGTTTTAACCAAAGGTGGCAAATTTGTTTAGTTTCTGACTTCAAAAGACGTGTACACCATAGGACAGTTGTTTGTTTCATTTATTAAATGTGACGTATCTCTTGTTCAGTTTTATAATATAGTAAAAAACTCTTTACATTATTTGCTCTGTTGTTTGCTCTTTAGAAGGCTAATTTCTGAATATTTTTAAGAGATTTTGTACTCATTTGTGTGTTATTTAACTTTTTTTTGATGTGGATTTTCATTGGTTGATAAACGTAATTTACTATTTAAGATTGCTCTTTGACATATTTATGAAGAGTTAATTTATTTTGATACCTATCGAATGCGACAATTTAGTAATTGCAGACTCGGTTACATTAAGTCTTTTTATAGAAAGTTATTACTACCCATACCGTCACCAAAATGAGCGCAAATACCAAAAATAACTTAAACGGAGACACAACGAATATCTACATAACTGAGTTCTTTGACATTTAAAGAATTGCAAACGATACCAAAAAGTTTGTTAACAATTAGTTATGCTGTAAAATAAGATAACAATTGTAACTCAGTTTGAAAAAAAATTGTGTCTTTTATATTGCTAAAAGTTTTTGTAAATCAAAAAGGTATGCTTCTTGTTTCACAGACTTAGTTGAGTTTTGGTTAAACTCCATATATGAACACTCGCAAATTGATGAACTGCACACACCAAATGTAATTTTAGTTGGAACGCATGCCGACAAAATACAAAAGGTAAATCAAATTGTTTTGATTCCATTATCGAGCAAGTTAGATTTCTGTTAAACTGCACTATTCCAAAATTGAAAGACATAACATCACTGGTTTAGTCATCTCTAGGTGAGTATTGCCACAGACTCCGTAAGAACCTTTCCACTTTCACGAGGTGGAAAGAAACGTATATTAAAACATGAATGAACACTTATTTTAATATTCATAACAGATAAAACATCCCTTAGGTACATAGGGGCATATTTGTTTATATATCAATTGTTTATCCTTTTCCTTGCAGGCGAATGCATTTTGCACAAATATAATTGTAATGTGATGTATTATTATTTAGTTTTAAATATATTGTTGTCGATGATTTGAAAATATGTAATATTTGTGTTCTTCTTTACATGTTTTCAAAAGAGTTTCGCCCAGGCATAAAAAATATTATTAATTAATAATTATTATAATAAAATCCAATCTTAAATTTGTTCAAATTGTGCTAGAAATTATGAGAAACAAAACTGTTTTCAAGAGAAAACTAGTTAGGATGATTAAACATAAACAAAGTATTTGCATATATAACAATATATCAAAACAGTTTAAAATCATTATTGAAACCAAACGTCGTTTTTTCGCGGTTTACAAATCTGTCGGTAGTGCTATTTTCAAAATGGTTTTTGCACTAAAAAGTAACCCGGATGTATATGATTCTTTCTTGTGTCTTTTTTTTGTTCAGATTGCAGTTTTCTATCATAGCAAAACATTATGAAAACTGAGAGAACATTATAGAAGTTAACATAAACTCACATGTCTATTGAAAGCCTGGCACCCATCCTTATCTTCTGTTATATGTTCCCCTGTTATCCAAAAATAATTTCAAGAAAATTTTACTCTGACAGAAACTGTGTTTTCCTGTTTCTACCTTCCTTTTTTCTCCCAGAACATAGATGGTTCAACAGAAATCAGAATAAAGAAACTAAAAACTGGAATAAAACAAAATTTATTTGAAAAGTATAATTTAAAGTAATTAAAATAGAATCATCTAGCTAGTCTATGTTACTGGAAAAGTGTATGTGGCTTCTGATTATAAACCGTTAAACCTTTATGTGGTAATAAACAATGTCGATTTTTGACGCATTACATAGTGTAGAATGTGGTTACAAATTTATACGAATTAAAATCTTATTTGATTCGCTTAAAATCATTTTGAAGCGACATATTATAATTATTTTTATTTGTTTGATTAAAAACATGTGCAGATGTAAAAGAAATTATTGCTAGACTAAACAGGATTTCATATTAAAGCGTTTAACTACGACATTGTTGTTTCAGTCCAACGAACGTGACCCTTGTTCAGATTTCTTCGCCACTGTGGGTATTTCGTTGTGCAAGAAGGTTACGCTTGATCTTCTTACCAAAACGACGTTTGATATTGACAACACAGTTGATCATACTAATCCAGCAAGCAAAATAAAAGATCTAAGGAAGCATATTATTGAGACAGCGAAACAACAAATGGACTGGGGGAAACTCATTCCTGCCAAGTGGTCTATTCTAGAGAATATTCTTGTAAAACTTCAAAACGATGGCACGAAGGTAATTGGAATTTTCATATCACACATACAGAGCACGAAAAACAAACAACGCGTACAAAGAAAAGCTACATTCAGTAAACGTAAACTTTCTACAATTCAATTCCAAAGAACGATAGGAAAATGCACCATTGTATAACCAACTTAGAAATATGTAAAACTGGCTGTTAATTAAAAATTTCTCTCAATGTCCCAACATATTTTAGTGATTATAATGTTGAACACAGGCCTCGACCAAGATAATTTTACAGAATTTTATTAAATTTTGTAGTAAGGCGTGCATAATTCAAAGACGAATTTTGAGAAGTTGCCTATATTAAAATCTCTTAAAATCTGCTAAGAAGAAAGACAAAATAGCATATTATCCTCATTTAAGCAAATTTGATTGCCCAATCTCGAACCATGGTCGGTATGCAACTAATAGAAATCTAAAGTTATGTATTTCATCATTAAAATTTGAGATTTGTAACAAAATATTTTGGGCCAGTGTTTCGTAAACCTGCTCCTTGATATTAATTAAGTTCGATGTGACTGGAGCTTAAGATAAAATTAAGACTAATTCACAATTCAAACAAGTGAAAAATGAATAGCAGGAATGGCCACATTCAGAAAACACTTCTTCACCGCTGAGCCAAAAAGAAGACAGGTAAAAAAGTGGTATATGTGTATCAGGAATCGCCACACTCACAAAACACAGCCTCCCCACGCAGCGAAAAAGAAGAGAGAATGAGAGAGCATATTTGTTATAAGCATGTCAATTCAAATAAGACGCCACAAACAATAAACGAAAAAGAGAAACATTGAGGTTACCGCCTTGGAACGGTCAGCGGCAAAGCAAATTGCCACTGGGGGTTTAGATCAGGTTCTAGGGTGCACCAACCTCACAGGTTCTCCTATCACAAAACAAGTAAAAGTTGTCTTTGCGAAATAGCTTCAACCGACCCAACAGCTTAACAATGGTGCATGCAAAAGGACACGAAAATATAAAACGTAAAGAGTGCATGATTATACAAAGATACAATGCTCAATATAAAAATAGATGCCTTAACAAAAAACGAAAACAAGCACCCAATGAGTTACCGTCTTGGAATGACCAATTGCAAAACAATTTGCTACTTGGGGTTTTAACCAGGTTCACACTAGACCCAACAGCAGATTCTTTATACAGGTTATACTATAAAAGTAACACGTCTTGCAAATGTTTATCTATTAAATGTTTAAAATTTTATAACAGCATAAGTCCGTTAATAATTTATTTTTAGAAAATTGTTATAATTAATCACATTGATAAATTATCATCGTTAACAGGTTCTACAAAAAGAAGATGTTCTGGAGTTAAGTAAGGCTATGCCAGTGGAAATGCTATCCGATGAGATAGAACTGTTCCTAAATTTTCATCACGAATCACGGAACCTCATTTATTACAGGTAGTGACTGTAAACTATAGTTACTAATGTAAATACATACAATTCCGAATAAATATTATATTGTGGCAATAATACAACGTCATTTGCATTGTATACGAGACGCATGTTCAGCGAAAATGTATGGCAATTATATATATGAATCACGTTTTTTTTCGGCGTCTATCGACCGTCCAAAGTTCAATAATGTGATAATAGACACCACTGAATTAGTACACAGAAATAAAAATGCCTAGCCCGGCTTGAGCATAACTCACTATATACAAAAAAGCGAAATATGCATCAGTAATTACCATATCCAGAAAACACAGTCTTCCCACAAGGCCGAAAAGTAGAGATGAAGAGAGAACATGGTTTATAAAACGTTTTGCTAACGGTGGTGTAAATCAGATTCTAGGGTTCACCAACCTCACACATGCCCCAGCAGGTTCTCATATGAACAAACAAGTACAAGTTGTCTTGGTGAATCAGCTCTAACCTGCCCATCAACTTAACAATGTGACATGCACATTCACAAAAATATGTAAGACATAAGAATCTTATTGAATTATAAAGCAAAACAGAGGTACTCGATGACTTACTAAAACCAGAGCCCCTATAGTCAAATCAGCAAGAACAAGATGAAAGTTTATTTTCAAAATATTGTTCAATCCCGAATAATGGTGTGCAATATGACAACGCTTTGCGTTTAGATAGGATTCCGTGATCTGCGGAAAACAGAATTATTTTACCCTTACAACGAAAACTTTATATTTGCGTATCTAAAAGTAATATGATTAAGTCATGGGACACTAATTTGCATTCCTATTGCCGACCATGAACACGCTATTAAACCAATTCGAACATGAATACCATTGATCACTATGTTTATGTTTGAACGTAATTTCGTCTTGATGGAGAGGCTAGATTTTTGTGTTGCAATTCCTAATAAAGTAATATTGGAAATTCATATTCATAACAAATGTAATTTTAAGTAATTCTTGTACAGCTCTATTTTAAATCCATAATTAGAACCATAAAGATTAAATATATTTGGGCACATATATAGATGATATCATTGATCACTTCAAAATAGCCAACGACATACAGTGAGATCAACATTAAAAAGAATATATTTTAGCAACCTCTGTACAAAATGTAATACTCTTTTCAGTTGTAAGCTAAAAAAATATTTTTGCAATGAAAACAGATTCCTTTATATCTTTATCACTTGAAGTAAAAATGTTCACGTTTTAAAAAGAACATTTCGATTTGTGTGTACCCTAAGATGTTCAAGTGAATTGCAACTACTTCTCTTTACCTCTGTTTATGAAAGTAAACATTAATTTTCTTCATATATAAAGTTTGATACTGGTCTCCTTCAGCAATGAACAAGAACTGAAAGAAAACATAATCCTTGAACTACAGTGGCTGATAGATGCTTTAAAGAGCATCATGGAATCAAAATTGCACTGCAGCAAAGAAAAAGAATTAGGGCCGCTGTGGGATGACTTTGAGAAAACGGCAGTGCTACCGAAAGCACTCATAGGTACTGTACAGTCTGCATTACATTTCGTTATATATATTAAATTATTAGCATATTCGTAAAATTTTAATAAAAGTGGATAAAATCCCGAAAATTGTTGACACAGAAGTTTAAGAACCTAGAGTGACTCATGTGTTCGTATATCGACTTTATTTTCGTTCCTATTACATTGTATTTTATACTTGGATTTATTATGCTATGTGGCGTTGCAATACACCACTTTATTGCGAGTCAACAAGAATATTGACAATGGTTTCGTCTTGTAAACACAAGTCATTTGGCTCTCAATAATGCAATAATGTAAAATAGTCTTATTTACAGTTAATAATTGTTCTTTACTATTATTTGTAGATTCAATTTGGAAACAGAGTCAATATTCCGACTTTCAACAACATTCTGAATTAATCCTGCGTATTATGGAAAAGTTAGGATTGATTGCAAAGCTAAATGACACCAAGGTACAGATAAATTACTGTTGGGGTTATTCATTTAAAGTGCTAAAGAGAATTTAGGTCAAATGCTTTTTGATTCATGGGCTATAAAATGAATAATATTAAGGTGGTATCATTTGTCACAATATACTGTTAAAGTAGGGGGGAGTGTGGTGACCTATTTTTATAAAATTCATGTTATTTAATAATTATAAATCTTCTTATTACTTCAGATATCAATTACAGGGCATATATATGTTACAGGTCAATCAGGAATTATAAAAAATTAGAAATATGAAACAATTTCTCTCACTGAGTGTAGCCTTATTGCCGGGAGTCCAAACTTCCAAATTATCCACCATAGTATTAAACTACAGTCACAGGAAGATTGTCTATATCAAGGTTAACAATGTCTTAGAATTTAGTTCAATAAACTGTACTAGAACAATAGCAAAACATGTTTCTCCCAGTGACTACAAAAGGAAAATTTGACATTCATGTTTGCATTGTTTATAACTATTGTTCTAGTAAAGTTTATCGAACTAAATTCTAAGACATTGTTAACCTTGATATAGACAACCTTCCTGTGACTGTAGAGTTATTCTATGGTGGATAATTTGGAAGTTTGGACTCCCGGCAATAAGGCTACACTCAGTGAGAGAAATTGTTTCATATTTCTATTTTTTTGTATAATTCCTGATTGACCTGCTACATTTATATGCCCTATAATTGATATCTGAAGTAATAAGAAGATTTATAATTATTAAATAACATGAATTTTATGAAAATAGGTCACCACACTCCCCCCTACTTTAACAGAATATTGTGACAAATGATATCACCTTAAATTAAAATACAATAACGTATGTAGTTAGAACAGCTTATGTGGAACGCTGATCAGAACATGACCCCAGAGCTATATGCATTCGGGCGAAACATACTGGCGTACACAGCCAGCAATTTATTTTTATATAACTTTTCATAGAAATTCAAGGCAAACAATTGCTTGAAGATAATTGATTATTTAAACAATAATTATACCTGACTTTTTAAGGTTTTACGTTGAAATGGAATTGTAATTGAGTGTTATTTTTTCAACGTCAACAGTTGTATGCTCTTCAAAGGATCTACATGTAAAAGAAATATATTTCCTTATTATCTTTTATTCGTTAATTACGTGACCGTGTCATTACAAATTGTAATGTTCTGCACACTGGTTGACTAAAAAACGACAATATATTAAACACTTTTTCGGCGTAGCTGTCTAAGCTCACTTTTGACCTAATTTATTAACCAATGAAGTGTTGTAAATAATACTTGAATTATATTATTATGCAGCTGGAAAATTAACTAAACTATTTCGATTGGTAGCTATTTCCACCAGAGAGGTATCTAGCAGGGTGAAGAGGTATCTATTGGGATTTTTAAACAATTAGCTCACACTGTTTGAAACGATTATTGCTGCGACGTTTAGATCTTTGCTATATTCTTGTGTTGAAAGATGTTGAAATGAGGCACACTACAGTACTCGTCATTGGCTAGGATTATTTGTCAACAACAATACAGTCACTCTTTTATATCAACCTATACAAAATGAAAGTGAAAGTAAATGGCATGATATGGCTTAAAGAAAACAATGTTACACTTTCACTGTAAAGCTTAAAATTTAAGTAATAAAATCTGCGAGCTTGAATTATTGTTATATTTGTGAGAGTGTAGTTAATAGAAATTTATCCCAGCTCTTTCAGTAATTAAAATGTTTACCCGTCTCTTAAATCGGGCAGCTGTATATAATATGCTACGCGATATACATAAACAATGAGTCCGCTATTTAAGTCTTGAAGTCTTCACTAAATATATTTTATTCTTTCAGCAATTGATATATCATCTGATACATTATGTTTTAGAATAAACACAACCGAGGCCTTTTACAATACGTTTCTTATAATATATAAAACTCATTCTTTATCGCGACTGATGATTTTACAGTGTGTTTACTTGTCTTAAATCTGGCAACTACGTATAATATGTTACGCGAAAAAACTTTGAGTCCGCTATTAAATCAATTGCCGTCAAGTCAGATTTAAGAACATGTTAGCTTTACGGTTTTCAGTAGATGAATGCAATTAAAGCATACAGCTTTCACAGAAGAGAAAGTTGCGGTATGTTCTATAATTGTTTCATGTTCCTAGGAATTTCTCTTCAACATGTTCAAGTTTTGAAGAAAACACTCGAACTCATTATTGTTGTTTATTGCTCACAATAAGTCTTAAGATCTTTACTGAATTTCTTTATTATCTTGGTAATTAATACATCCTCTACTAATTTGTTTTTTATATTTAAGGTATTAATAAAGCGAATAACCTTTAAAATCCGTTTTTCATAATTATTAGATTCGCATTTATTAACAAAATTAAAATCTATTTATCTGTTCCTTTAATTGTGTGGGATGTAATTTTACATTCAAATCTAAGTAACTTTAATAAAAAGTCATTGTGAAGGATTCACAATGAAATTATTTAATTTACACGTAAATCAAGACGAAGTGAATAATACCAGCTACAAACTGCATCGTTTCATATACAATTTACGCCGTTTATCTTTTTTAAAGATATTTCTTGTTATACCCCCACAAACGAAGTTTGAGGGGGTATATAGGAGTGAGCGTGTTGGTCGGTCGGTCGGTCTGTCGGTCTGTCGGTCGGTCGGATTCTTCGTTTCCGGATGATAACTCATGAAAGGCTTGACAGAATTAAATAATTTTTAGTACACAGGTATATCGTCATTAGATATAGGTCAAGTTCGATTTTGGGGCTGGTGGGGTCAGTGTCAAGGTCACTGTTACTAAAAATAGAAAAATGGTTTCCAGATGATAACTCATGAAACAAATCACAGTTTAAATCCTTGTTTTGTAAATAGATGTAACATCACAAGATACAGGTCAAGTTCGACTTTGGGGCTGGTGGGGTCAATGTCAAGCTCAGTATTACAAAAAATAGAAAAATGGTTTCCGGATGATAACTCATGAAACACTTCACAGATTAAATCCTTTTTTGGTATAAAGATGTAATATCAGAAGATACAGGTCAAGTTCGACTTTGGGGCCTGTGGGGTCAATGTCAAGGTCACTGTAACTTAAAAAAGAAAAATTGTTTCTGGACTATAACTCATGAAATGCTTCATAGATTAAATTATTTTTTGGGACACAGATGTAATATAACAAGATATAGGTTAGGTTTGACTTTGGAGCCTGTGGGTTCAAGGTCAAGGTCACTGTTATTTAAACTTCAAAACTTCGTTTCCAATCAGTAACTATAGCTTGGAATGAGATTCTTAAATGAAATTTGGTGTATTAGTGATTTTGTGAAGATGACTTTTTGGATTCAAAGTAAGGCCTGTGGGGTCAAGGTCACTGTTACTAAAAATAGAAAAAACTGTATGCTCAATAACTTTGGTTCAGAATGAGATATTGTGATGAAAATTGCTATATAGGTAGTGTCTGTGAAGACGAAACTTGGTATTGAAATTGGGCCTGATGGGGTCAAGGTCACTGTTCACTGTTACTAAAAATAGAAAAAAAATGGTTTCTGGATGATTTCTCATGAAAAGCTTCACATATATTAAATTTTTTGCACACAGTTGTTAAAAGTTAGGTAAAGGCCACTGTTACTAACATATTCAAACCATTTCTGCTCAATAAATTTAGAAGGAATGAGATATTGTGATGAAACTTGCTGTATATGTGGCTACTGTGAAGACGACACTTTGGATTGAAAGTGGGGCACATTATGACATTGCTTCGAAGCATTCCCAGTTCAAATATCAAGCACACATGTGGGGGGTATTTAATCAATTTCAGTGATAATTCTAGTTTATATTGACCGTTGTAATATAGCGAAATATTTGTGAGTTAACTTTTTATTTAGATATAATATAACATTCTAAAATTAAAGATGATGCTGCTTTCCCTGTCACTCGGCACGGGCTGGAGCGATTCATTTTTGCTATATCTAACTTCGGTGTTTTAAAACCAGTTAGTTAATACCTAAATTCGAAGTGTTGATAGATAGATCATTCCAATAATTTGACAGCTTGTGCATAAAATTAGGCCCGACCGACTTAAACTCCAGCAATATTCCAACACATGTAACTACTTCAACAAATACAGGACGAATTCCATATATTGCATGAACAACGAAATTATTTGTGTCCAGTTGAATTAAAACACTATGAGATTAACAAAATGTTAATATGACAAGGGATTTCACATTTTTGATATTAAACGCAATTTGATCCTCTCAGGGAATAGGCACAAAATACGGTTTTAACTAAAGGAACTTCCTTAGTCGATTCTCATTAGTGAACATTGGATAAATTTGACGAATTCAGCGGCTACGAACCTGAGTCACCGACACAAGGGAGAGAATACAAGGTATCATGTAAAATTAACCGACATAAGTGCATCACCGAAGAGCTCGGAAAAATAACCACAAAAATCGAAATTGTGTTAACTATGCAGATAGGAAGGTAACGAATAATGCGGAACATTGAATATCACTTCCATTGAATAAAACATTTTCTGAAAGGTACTAAATGGTTGTTTCAGGTTGTTTTGTATCTCTTACATGGGATATTGTTTTGTTGCTTTTAACTGTTGTCGTTATTTTAACTGTTGTCGTTATTTCTTTTTTCAGACAAATGAAGAATATTTGGTTCCACATTTTCTAAGTAAGAAAGCTCCGATGGATATTTTTAAAAATGAAGAAGAAAAATACACCAGCAAATTGTGTCTAACAACTCCAACTGGTTTCCTTCCAATTACTATTTTCAACAAACTCTTAGCAGCATGCATTCATGAATTTCGCTTATCAGGACCGCTTGATAGAAAGCAAATTTATTGTGGATGCGGAGTATTTGATCTTGAAAATGGCCACCGACTGTTGATTTGCTTTCACGACAATGTCATCTATGTATGGTTGTCAAGATTGAGCACAGGCAAATATGATCCACTCAAGTCAGAATGCTTAAGGATATTTAAATTTGTCTTGAATATTCTTAAAAAGGATCTGAATAAAATCGACATTACGTATAAATGTCCCTCCTCAAGTATCGAATCGGAGTTCCGGTTTCGACCAGGAAACCTTCCACCAAACACAGACGTGATATGTTATTGCCACAAGAATGGCCATCCTGTGAGGTCTTGGGAGATCACAAACTACTGGCAAAGTAAGTATAAAATTCTTTAAAAACTCGTAGATTAACTGAGCAACTGTGTAAAAAGTGAAATTGTGAATATATAAGAAATGGCAACACACAGAGGATACAGCCCAAACACGCGGCCAAAAATAGAGATGAAAATAGAGCATGTGTAATAAAATTGCGAATTTAAAACTAGACACCATAAACAATTAACGAAATGCGGACCCAATTGGTTACCGTCTTTGAACGGCCGATGGCAAAACAGTTTTCAACTGGGGTTTAAGCCAGGTTCTAGGAGTGCACCAGGTTCTCTTTTGCCCCAACTGGTTTTCATATGAACAGACAAGTATAAGTTGTCTTGGTGCAATAACTTCATCCAGCCATCATCTCAAAAGTGTTGCATGCTAAAGCGCACACACAAAAAACACAGCCTCCCCACGCAGCGAAAAAGAAGAGAGAAAGAGAGAGCGCATGTTTTATATACGTATGTCAATTAAAATAGGACGCCACAAACAATAAACGAAGAAGAGAACCTTTGGGGATACCGCCTTTGAACGGTCAGTGGCAAAACAAATTGCCACTGGGGGTTTAAACCAGGTTCTAGGGTGCACCAACCTCACACTTGCCCCCAACAGGTTCTCGTTTCACAAAACAAGTACAAATTGTCTTGGTGAAATAACTCCAGCCCACCCATCAGCTCAACAATGTTGCATGCAAAAGCATACAAACGTATAAACATAAGAATTTAATAGCATTGCAAAGCTTAAGGGCGGGTACTCAATGATCTTACCGAGACCAGAGCACCTGGAGTAAAATCAGCAAGAACACGATGACAGGGATCAAAGAAACAAATCGAGCTTCTAGTTAAGAAGCTAAAAGCATTGCAAAGCAAAAGGGCTTTAGGGCGTAAGCTATTTTTATGCCCCCGCCATGTAATGGCGGAAGGGCATATAGTGTTCACCCTGGCTGTGTGTGTGTGTGTGTGTGTGTGTGTGTGTGTGTGTGTGTGTGTTTGTGTGTCAGTGTGTCAGTGTGTATGTTCGAAAATCGTGTCCGCTCTGTAACTTTGTTATTTCTTATTGGATTTAAAATAACTTGGTATGAATGTTCACCATATCAAGACGGTGTGTCGCGTACAATACCCATGCCTGTAGGTCCAAGGTCAAGGTCACTGTTACTAAAAATAGAATTTTCTTGTCCGGGCTGTAACTTCCTTATGAATGGAGGGATTTCAAAATAACTTGGCAGAAATGTTCACCATGACAAGGCGGTGTGTCGCGTACAACACCCATGCCTGTAGGTCCAAGGTCAAGGTCACTGTTACTAAAAATAGATTTTTGTTGGAAAAATTGTGTCCGCTCTGTAACTTTGTTATTTCTTATTGGATTTTAAAATAACTTGGTATGAATGTTCACCATATCAAGACGGTGTGTCGCGTACAATACCCATGCCTGTAGGTCCAAGGTCAAGGTCACTGTTACTAAAAATAGAATTTTCTTGTCCGGGCTGTAACTTCCTTTTGAATGGAGGGATTTCAAAATAACTTGGCACAAATGTTCACCATGACAAGGCGGTGTGTCGCGTACAACACCCATGCCTGTAGGTCCAAGGTCAAGGTCACTGTTACTAAAAATAGAATTTTGTTGTAAAAATCGTGTCCGCTCTGTAACTTTGTTATTTCGTATTGGATTTTAAAATACCTTGGTATAAATGTTCACCATATCAAGACGGTGTGTCGCGTACAATACCCATGCCTGTAGGTCCAAGGTCACTGTTACTAAAAATAGAATTTTCATGTCCGGGCTGTAACTTCCTTATGAATGGAGGGATTTCAAAATAACTTCGAACAAATGTTCACCATGACAAGGCGGTGTGTCGCGTACAACACCCATGCCTGTAGGTCCAAAGTAAAGGTCACTGTTACTAAAAATAGAATTTTGTTGTAAAAATCGTGTCCGCTCTGTAACTTTGTTATTTCGTATTGGATTTTAAAATAACTTTGTATGAATGTTCACCATATCAAGACGGTGTGTCGCGTACAAAACCCATGCCTGTAGGTCCAAGGTCAAGGTCACTATTACTAAAAATAGAATTTTCTTGTCCGATCTGTAACTTCCTTATGAATGGAGGGATTTCAAAATAACTTGGCACAAATGTTCACCATGACAAGGTCGTGTGTCGCGTACAACACCCATGCCTGTAGGTCCAAGGTCAAGGTCACTGTTACTAAAAATATAATTTTGTTGGAAAAATTGTGTCCGCTCTGTAACTTTGTTATTTCGTATTGGACTTCAAAATAACTTGGTATAAATGTTCATCATATCAAAACGGTGTGTCGCTTACAATACCCATGCCTGTAGGTCCAAGGTCAAGGTCGCTGTTACTAAAAATAGAATTTTCTTGTCCAGGCTGTAACTTCCTGATGAATGGAGGGATTTCAAAATAACTTGGCACAAATGTTCACCATGATACGGCGGTGTGTCATGTACAACACCCATGCCTTAAGGTCAAAGGTCAAGGTCACTGGTACTAAAAATAGAATCTTGTTATAAAAATCTTGTCTGCTCTGTTACTTTGTTATTTCTTATTGGATTTTATTGGATTTTAAAATAACTTGGTATAAAGATGATGTGTTGTGTACAATACCTATGCCTGTAGGTCCAAGGTCAAGGTCACTGTTACAAAAAATAGAAATTTCTTGTACTGCTATAACTTCGTTATTAACAGAGTGATTTCAAAATAATTTGGCACAAATGTTCACTATGACAAGGCGTTGTGTTGTGTACAATTCCCATGCCTGTAGGTCCAAGGTCAAGGTCACTATTACTAAAACCAGAATTTTCTTGTCTGGGCTGTGAGTTTGTTATTACTTATTGGATTTTCAAATAACTTGGTATAAATGTTCACCATGACAAACATGCATAGCGGGGGCATCCGTGTCCTATGGACACATTTCTAGTTCCATATTTATTTGTGTCAAATTCTCAATAAACTCTTCTTTTTGTGAACTGTGTAAATCCGCGCAATGTGTATCATTTGTCTAATTTAAAATGTTCTCTGTTTGAAGATTGATTCTTGTCTCTTTTCTTTTCAAAATCATGCTTTGTATAAAATAAAAGATAATGGTCAGTTGAGTAAGGAAGCATATGAGTGTTCGTTTAATAAATCATACTATATTGCAAATCATTCTGTACTCGTATCAGGAATAGCCATAAAACACAGAAAAGTCAGAAAACACAACTGCCTTACACAACCAACACAGATGCAAAAAATTCGAATAAGCATAATATGTCATCAACATAGATGATGGTGCTCCTTAGAAAAAAAAGTATAAATCGGCATTTGTTAGTGCTTTGCCACTGACTGTTCCAAATCGATAATCCATCAGTTCCTTTTTAGCTGTTCGAGATAAACTTTTGAAATTTATTATTAAATAGCATATAGTCTCTTCAATCTCTAGTTTTGGCTTTGTGCTATAAGGCTGTGAATGTGGCTATTCATTATATGCATTTTCACATGTTGCCATTTCTGTTTAAGGTTTTGTGAATGTCTCATGTTCAAATGTTAATAACGAGCAATGAATTTGAGTTTTGAACATATGATATACGTTCTTTCGCAGACCTGCTACAATTAAAAATTTATTAAAAAAATATTTTGAAACCATTGTTGTGATAATTTTTTTGTAGGACTTATGCATTAATCGGTCTTTTTGGTGACTCCCGTTTTCTTCTTCCATTCATAACTAAACGTATGATTATACAATTTTTTTAACGACTTGGTTTCGGTTAATAAGATCTTCTGATTCTATTTGATCTTCATTGCCTTAATGGTTTACAATAGTTTAATCTAAATTTTAGACAACAGCGATCATAGTGATAGTAACGCATCTGACGACAATAGCTTTGGAGAACGGGACAAGTTTGTATTTAATTTAGGTCAGAAGTGGCATTTTATTGATGTTAATGGACGTGTAGAATTGGTTATAGATACGAAAGCAAAGGCTAATGCGGCTGACGGCGTATGCACTGTCAAAGGACCAAAGGGACAGGGAACAGGATTTCGAGTTGGGCACAGATCAATCATGACAGCTGCCCATGTGATAGGAAATTTTGTGCCAATAAAAGGTAGTTTTTTATCCAAATGCGAACATTTTTAGGGATTGGAATTTGCTCATTGAAAACCGCTATTGTGAAATATTACGACGTCATTTATTTTTATTTATTTATTACATATGTTTATAGTCTTGTTTTGTTATTGGTGTAGATAATAAGGCGAATTTCAAAAACTGCCTACAACCTAATGACGTAAATAATGTGGAAAAATTTTGTTTATTTTTCGATTATTTTAACATGTAAAAATAAATAAATTTAATCTTAAAATCATAATAGTGGTTAATTTACGTGTTAATATAAGAATTAATGAATTGTCAATAAACGTGAATTAACTAGTGCAGAAAGCTTGACGTGAATTCCTGACGATTCCTCGAAAACCTTCATGACTACAGTAACCAAAATGTTTAACGGATTCGAAATCCCTTGATGCGATGCTATGATGACACCTATTTATTCTGAGATCGCTAGCTCAAAGGACAAGATCACTGAATCAAACAATTCAAAATCTATCCAATGACACCACACTTGATGGCCAAGCAGTCAGCAAAACTTCTGCGTGGCACGCTGTTTATGCAATATTAGTACCTGTTTGTTTTAAGATCATTGGGTCAAAGTTAAAGTTCACATATTTGAAAGTGTTACATGTTACTCAACATTTACTCACCAACATTTTGCATACAGTCACCAACACGTTTATATTGGAAGCCCTTTATGCGAGGAAGATCACTGTTGACTTAGAGGTCACTTATTTTAAGGTCAATATCAAGAAATCAAATATTTCAAAACATTTTATGCGTTTTCTTTAAGATACTTCATAATTTATAACATAAACAACGTTTATACATTAAATTTTTCAACCACGTCTGTTTTAAGTTGCATTCAAAAACCATAACTGTTTTTACCTATTTAAAATTTCTTTGTGCCAGCGTTATGTTGCTATGCGTTATTCCCTCATGAGTTCAATGTACTGCGAAGGCTTGAAATTATTTACAATTCACAATAGCAGTGTTGGTGCAGTATGGCGGCCGTAGAAAGTCTCTCCGTACAAATCAGTCAGTATAGTGTATTATCAGTTTCCGGTGTTACATAATGACGAACACTTTATCAGGATTATCCGCGCAATCTTAGTTCTAGGGAGGATGGGGTGAGTTGTTCCGGCTAGCTCAATCGGTATAATGTTTTGCGTTATGTGGAGCTGTCATGGTACTGATTAGATTTCTACAATATGTTTTCCCTTTTTTCCGGAGCATAATGAGACAGGGTCATGGTTACTTTTTATTAGGAAATGTTTCGACAATGCATAAAAGGAGCAGGCCGGCATGTGGTGAAATTTAATGGCAATGGACGACCTACAATTTGATACCCATTGTTTGGTGTTTAATTTTTTATTAGCAAATATTTATCGGTAAGTTCGGCATAGAATTCGTTTTCTAATAGTTTATGTTTAAATTTTGATCGAACTTTGTTTTTTTTTTGGGGGGGGGGGGGTTGGTGAGGTGGGCATTTTTTAACTTTTAATTAACAAAAAGTCGATTGTGTATTTTGCAGGAAACATTTAAACATTTGAGCATCAATCTGTCTACTAAAATATAACCTCATGCATAAATCGAACAACCTTGTGGTGTGAACTGTTGTTTACATTTTTTGTCTGTTATTTTTCTAAGGTCGTCACATTTTCTCAAACGGGACTCAATTACACAATAAAGACAGTAATAATAATAATAATAATAATAAGTTCTTTATTTTCAGATCGTTAACTCTTGAGTTTTATATATACAACAATTATACAAAACTTATTTTCAAGAGGCCATCGTTAACTATTTATAAATTAACTACAAACAACACAATAATAATAATAATAATACACACAAAATTACGCATGATTATAACTGAGCAGTATCTTAAGAAGTCAAAAGGTTTTACAACAGGAAAGTTTTATAGGGTTTTTTTTAAAGTTTCAAGATTGTTAATAAATTTTATTCTAAATCACCATTCCAGAATAACTGAATGTCTTTTTAATGTATTTTGTGTTTGATTTGAGAATAACTAGATTTTAATTACTTTTGGAACGCAGATTGTAGTTTTGATTGTTACATGTATGAACCAATTCTCTCACGAATGAAGGAGCTCAATTGTTAATAGTTTTATACACAAGAATAGCTATATAGTTTTAAAAGCGATCTGCTACTGGTAACCAGATTAAGTTCTTTTACGAGTTCTCTAGTAATTACCGTTGCACCGTAGCTTATTTTGCAAATATCAATTTTGCAAATTTATGTTGAAGTGAATAAAGAGTATTAAAATGATTTTTGCAGGTGTACCATGTGATACAAGCTGTCACGCCGAGTTTAACTTTATACACAAGAACTTACAAACGAAGATATTCCATTTCACAAACGTGGTTTATAGAAATGAAGATCTGGATGTTGCAGTGGTCGAACTTTGTAACTGTCATCTTGACCTACCACCAGCCTTTCAGTATTTCTGTCACCCGGTATATGATCGGCCATTCTTTTTTATTGGGCACTCGCAAGGAAAGATGATGGAAATAAACGAAGTTGATAAGACAATCCGTATTGAAGACGATCAAAACCGAAAGCAACTGAATCATTTGCAGAGCGAAAGCATACGCCTATCTGGCAAAGATTATGATCCTCGAGGAGCTCATAATTTATTAAATCCATATAACTACTTGTTCCTTTGTAAGTTTACACATGGAGCTAGTGGATCACCAGGTTGCTTTGTCAACGACGGAATCATTTATGTTACAACTATGCTCCTAGCGGGTTTGCCATGGTGGTACTACGAAGATGATTTTACTTCTCGTAAATCAGCGTGGAAAGAAAGTGGTTGTGTTGAACAAGGTTTAAATATGAAATCACTTTACAATGCAATGCGACAAAGCCATCCAAACCTATGCCAAGAAGTATTTGGTAGATCACATCAGGCTTTCCTGTAAGCTGATCTACTGTCGCGGTATCCAGAAACCCTCGTTTCGTTCGAATTTAAATTCTATTTTTGATTTGAGTTTTGTAAAGTATAACAAACAAACGTTAATCCTCCTGCAAACATGTGTATGTACTTATGTCTTTGGTGACATTTTGCTCCAAATGGGCAATGCTGACAATAGACCTTTTGATTAATTGTTTGTACAGTGATTATTTGGGACAGTAGAAGATTTTAGATAAACATCGCTGCACATACGTATCTTTTGTTTAATTGATTGGTATAATTGACAGCTTAAGACTTGATGTACATTATTTTAAGGAAAAACATGCGAAGGTAAATGTCTTTCAATGCTATAGACTGTCGCCTCTTATGGGGGATAAAAAATGTATGGGTAACTTGGTCAAATATTTGTACAACAAATAACCGTAATTACACGTATCATCCCTTCGTGTAATTGCACGTAATATCACTGACAATTAACTTCAGAAACGATTGCCGTGGGTTTATTGTATCTTAAACGTAATACTTAAAAACTGGTCTGATTAACTTAAGGTTATCACACAATTTTCCAAATACCAAGTGGCTTTACAATGTAACTAACATTTAAACAAAAACTAAAGGATTTACATGTATCTATAATTAATGAATGGTTTTCAAACGTAGACATTTCAAGTTATGGTCAAAAGTATAGAAACTTTAAGCATAATTTTCAAACTGAACTATATTTAGCAAATACACCAACACAATACATTTATTATAAGTTGAAATTTCGGACGCGAAATCACAGAAACTGGCAGTTTGGAAAGAGTATCAATTCAACATGTGAAGGTCAAATAGGAGACGAATTTCATTATCTATTCAAATGCCGACTTTTCGATCAAGATAGAAAACTGTACCTTAAGACGTACTACTATCGAAGACCAAATATTTTTGAATTTGATCAACAACTTAATAATAATAATAACCAAACGAAATACAACAACCAGTGCAAGTTTATCAAAATCATCATTTAATTATCACTTAAATTTTCATAACTTTATATTGATTAAACATGAGAATGCCAGCATTTAGTTTCATCTTGTTCAATGTTAACATTAAGATGTAAACTAGTGTGGTTTATACCTATATTGTATTTGTTTATTACTAGTGATTAGTATTTCGCTCTCCATATATATGTATCATGAACAATTCTGTAAACGGTAATGCATGCATATTAGTTTTTAAGCCTCGATAATATCAATTATGTAGGATTCCTTTTGACAGAATAGAAGGTTTCTGACTTGACTTAATAGAATATTATTGTGCATTATGTTTTTTTAAAGTTTAGAAGTTCTTTTGTATATAAATTTCTTTCTTTTGTCAGTTATAACGCAGCTTATTACACATAAATAATGTCAAGAAAATACACAATAATTTTTTGAAACGAAAAAAATGTAGTTTAGCATCACATGACTTCATAGAAAGTTCAGTTAATACATTTACTGATTCTTTAGAGATGATATTGTCGTCTGGGGGTAGATCATGAATAATATAGGTTTTTACAACCAAGAGTTTTGTGGGGTTTAGTGTTAAACTAATGCTTTTAGATCTAAGTGTTTCTACTGTCTATTTCTAGGGCGAAAATTATAGGTCATGTATAAACAAACAGAGACCTGACACCCTGAAACTGATTTTCACTTCTGTGTGGACATCAAAATTGTTTTTGTTCCTATGCGGTAACCTCAATGGTTCTCTTTATAATTCATTGTTTGAGATGTCTATTTTGAATTTGATATTATTACAAGCTCATGTTATCTTTGCCTTTTTTACTTTTTGACAGCTTGGGGAGGCTGTATTTTGGCTTTGTCAATTTCTGATATGTATATTTCATTTTTCTACATAATGCTATCTTATAATCAGGGTTTATTTTTAGATATTGCATATCCTATCACAATTTTGCTATCACAGTCAGTAAAAGCATCTCCTTTACTAAATATCTAATGCCACCCAAATTCGAAAAAGTTTATGACTGTTCATGTTTTACCATTGTCTGACAAGCCCGAGTAAGTTATGAATATTAGGAATCGCCACACTCACAAAACACAGCCTCCCAACGCAGCAAAAAAGAAGAGAGGAAGAGAGAGAGAGAGAGAGAGCAAGTTTGTTATAAGTATGTCAATTAAAATATTACGCCACAAACAACAGAAAAAGAGAACCTTTGAGTTCTATGAGTTGAAAATAATTATTGCAAGTTTAAACTGAAAATGGAGCCATAAATGTATACGTTTCGCATTCGAAACACCTGCCTCACACTGAAGCTGTGAGGCATATATTAAATACTGTAACGCTATCAGTATTCATGTAGTACTGGTGAATTACATGTAATTCATGATCGATTTTTTTTATTGTTACAGTAACTGTAGTTAAACTTTTCTGGCTTGTTAGTGGTGTCTCTTTTGAAACTGATCATTTTATTAACCATGCTCTCTCCCTCTCTTCTTCTTGACTGTGTGGGGAGACTGTTTTTCTGAATGTGGCGATTCCTGATATGCACATTTCACCTTTTTGTGATCTGTGTGTAGAACACTTGTATTATTATTAGTAATATGGCTATTGGTACACATCTACCCATTCATAAATTCGCATTATAAGAAGCAGTGTCATAGCTCTGCCAGCCTTGCTTATTCAGTAGTATACTCGTGTATCTGATGGGCAAATAGGGAAATAAACACGGTCATATATGTTTTAATTACAATATTTCATCAGCTATGAGTACGTGTGTTTTTCTGTTAATCCGATTTGTGTGAAATCTACCAGGTATTTTTTTTAAATCGTGTACATGTGACATCAGACTGCTGAGTATTGACAGGCCAAAAGGCACTGCACTTAGTCTAGTAATTTTTTTAATTTTGTTAATGTCTTGTTTTATTAATAAAGACCCCGAAATAAAATGATCTAAGTGTTGTTGTTTTTTCTTGTGCACTTGCTACAAACCGTTAACATGTATATGTAGCGGCAAATGTACGAGTTCGCTCCCAAGTAGAGGCAATATCTTTTTCAATATAACTGTCACTAGTATCCGTTTGTAAATATTTTTAAAAAAATAATGACTCAATAAATTTTCGACCTCAAATAAGAGGCATCTACGATTTCCATAACATTTTAGCGAACTCGTACATTTGCCGGTACATTTGTATGGTTTGTTGAGCAACATTTACTGCTGAGCATCAGATTGACAGAAAAACGACTGAGGAAATATTGGAATTAAGGCATGCTTATTCGATCTTTTTTATCTTCTCCGAATAAGCAAAGCAGATCTATTTAGAACACTACCAGTACTTATTTTAATGTGAATTCATGATTGGGTAGACGTATTTTACTGATAGCAATATAATACTTACAGTAATACACATGTATGTGTACAAGTTTTCTAATTATGAGAATAATCAGTATTCCACAAATATTAATACAGTTACAGTTATTAATATGCTTATGTACTTTTTGTTGTTTTTAAACAAAATAAAAATAAAGATGTCAGTATCGACTTGAAAATCTATGAAATGTTAATTTACCCGCATTGTGAAGACTAACAAATAAGCATTAAATTATAGACAAGGTGATTCTGGTTGAAGGTTATCAATGTTATGAATTTAATAATAACTCAACGTATATCTTTTCTTGTCCGAAAGATCGGCAAATGGCTTCTCTATTATCAAAAATAATTGTACAACTCGAACAATAAGGTATTGATTTCTGTACGATTTTAAAGTAGGAGTGTATTCACAAATCGATATTTAATAAGCGTTATAAAATAAACCACTCAACTAGACCATACAATTGAATAGCTAAATAATACGGGGGTCCTACATTTAAAAGTAAAAGAAAAAAGTGTGCGTTTATTTTTTTAATTTACGGTCATTTATGAGGAATACATTGCAGGTAAGCGAAATATCAGTAATGCAAAATTTAAATTAGAGATTTATCCGCTGATGTTTTGGACTTCGGCTAAAGTAAATTGTGCAACAAGTAGCTAGACTGTCTCAAAGAAACCGTTGAATTATCATTCCCTGACCAAGAACTGACGTGATAACAACAATATCAGTTGAAACTGATCATTGTATAACCATGCTCGCTTCTCCTCTCTACCTTTTGTCTGTGTAGGGAGGCTGTGTCTGCTGGATGTGGCCATTCCTGATATGCATAAATTACATTTTTGTTCAAAGGGCTTTATATTCTTGGACAGGCGGAAATAAGAAGATTAAACAATCGAAGAAAGAAAAACTTAAAAGGATCACTTTTTGAGAATAAGGTTATAATAACAATTTTAGGGTAAGTTTTTTCCTGTAGTCTCTATTCTAATGTTTTGCACCAGTCTAATAACAAAGAGATTATTGATAAATATTTACACAAGAGAACCTAAAAATAAGTTTAGAGTCCGATTAGAAAATATCAAGTATGCTTTGTTTGTATAAAATTTATTAAATTGAATAAAAGTTATTAAATTTAATAAAATTTATTAAATGTAATAAAATTTATTAAATTTAATACGATTTCAACGCTTTCATATTTTATTTACAGAAAACTTCCTTGAAATGCATTCTCAAGAAAGGAACCGTCAGGTATTTTCTCAAAACCTCTCTAGAGTTCTTGAAGACATTGGAATTAATGATGATGTTGTCCAAAGGAGACGACAAACATTTTTACACATTGAAGCTATGTTTTCAATTCACGCCTACCCTTCAACTGTACATTTTTTTGGAAGTCAAACAGAAGGGACAACAACTATCGACTCGGAATCTGATTTTGACGTGCTTTATTATCAAGATAACGTGACCATAATTCAATCAGACAGAGAAAAACAATTTGGAAATCTAAATTTGTTGATGGTTAAAGATGCCAAAACTGCACCCGGTTATTGTCGACTTTATTTGCTGGATAAAAATGAAAATTTTCTTGCCTTTCTCAGTTTTCAAGGTGGCTTTCATTACATGTTGGAGAACCGGAAAATATGTATCCTTAACAAAGTAATGTTCGGTTACTTTCGAACTTTAACAGGCAGAGTAAATCGAAACAACAGTCGACGTGGACCATCAAAGATGTGGTCAAAAAGTGTTATCTCTGATTTTGCATCAAAGGACATATCTAATTATAATCCGGTAGATGATGTGGGAGCTTTTGCCTTCGCCTCTTGGCCATCAGAGAGTATCGACTGGATATCAAAGAAAAAGAAAACGATTTGGCCGACGAAGCAAATGATCAAAGCGATTTCTAAGCACACATGTTTACTGGTGCCTGTTGGACACAAAGAGAGTGACAGAATTATGGCAGAATGGAGAATATCTTATTCAATCACTGAGCGTTATTTGATGTTTTGCATGAATATCATTCAGCTGCAGTGCTATGTTTTACTGAAACTGATTAAGAAAAGTTTTCTAGGTAAAAAGGTAACAAGTTACCACTTAAAAAATTTGCTTTTCTATACTGTTGCTAGGACGGACGGAAATGAGTGGACGAAAACGTCGCTTTTTAGTTATGTTCTTCTGTGTTTAAAAACACTTTCATTGTGGGTACAAACGGTATACTGTCCGCAATTCATATCACCAAAGGTCAATCTTTTTCAAGGACAATTTTCTTTCTATCACAGGAAAGCGTTGTATGAAAGGATACAATGTTTAATAGAAAATGATTGTATGTTTCTGTTAAAAATAAAGGTTGACAAGTTAGGAAAAAGGATTTCCGCAATAACAACAAACGTGCAAATAAGTGATAGTGCATTGTCGAAATCGCATATTGCTACACATATTAACAAAACTTTGAGCTATGCGCAAAGCAATTACAAAAGTTTTTTTATAAATGATTTTTTTCTGACAGGTGGCAGATCGTTTCGAATATTGTTACACCGTCTTAAACGTGGTACATTACATGAGCAAGCAGCAGCGAATGCATTGCTTCCTGGGCTGATAGGCCATTCGGCTTTTCTTCAACTATCAAATTCTATTTCAAAACAGAAAATGGATCTCGAAAAAGAATTAATCTTTGCGAAATTTGGAATTATTCACGATCTCTTTTCAATGACACTTAAATATGCAACAGTCTGTTACAGATTAGGAGACATAAACCAAACTTTAGACCTTATTGAAATTCTCGAATCCTGGACAAATCAATATAAAGTGTATACATCTTGCTCTTTACGATATGCAGTTTGGTATGGAGAAATTTTAACAGCTGATTCAATGTTTGCATACTGTGTTCGATTTTTACGACAAGAGATATCCATATGTCCGCCCACTCTTGTTTTCGAAATGTTTCGCACGACAAAATACGACAAACAGTTTCGTTATCAACACGCTGAAAATTGGATGGACACAGCGGAATTGACCCAGTACCATATATGCTTTACCTAAAGTATTTGACTTACAGACATTTGGACAATTTTGAAGAGGCCTCAAACTCCATTTGTGCATTAATCAATCAATTGGAATGTCCGTATCTCACTCACTACGAGACTGTATGGAACGTGCTAGGGAAGCACTTTTCTGATATATGTCAAACCGATCTTGCATTCAATTGTTATTATCTGTCATTAAAAAGGGGACCTGTAAATAATGCCGCAAAATGGCATCTTGCTTTGTTATTATATTCACAATTTAACAAACACTGACAAGAATACAAAAGACATTGTTGAACATATGTAATGATAATGAAAAATACGAAAAGAGACAAACATCAGTAATCGAATTAGATTGAAAGTGCATGTAGAAGAAGGCTGTTTACAAGGAGAATTTTTTGCCGGGAATTACCGGTAATTGAATGAGCTGATGAGAACAAATATATTGATTTCATGACTCCACATCAGTGGCTCAGCAGATATGCTTAAAATATACTTTTATTGCAGTTTATTTGTCTGACATTATAAATATAAAATATATCATTATGTTATTACAAACAAAAACATATATATTATGTTTTATTATTGTAAGATTTTCTCAAATGTAATATCATTGTGTTTCTCTTGAATAGATACTTCATGCAAATGCGCATGCGCAAATTCAAAATACAGAAAAGTTTAATACATTATTTTATTGACAAAGATAAAAATAAAAATACTAGTATTAATTAAGTTCGATGTGAAATTTATTTTTAACACAAATGAATGCTGTTAAATATCTGAAATAAACAAAATATGTACTCAATAATATATGTTCATATGTAGCCAATCGTCCTTTAAATTAATGATTTGCAGTCTAACTTGTATTAATATCCCCAAAAGAAATGAGGCACACATTAAACGTTCAACTAGCTTAATTAAGGAGCGTGTTTCCTGTCTTAAGAATAAAAACATATTAGTAGAATACATAATTAACAAATCGAGAAATGATTCGCATAGATTTTCAGATAGCTTTACTATCAAATTTTTTACGCGTATTACTCGTCTTAAACGGTTTCTCATACCTTCGATCGGCGATGTCAAAAACGTCATCTAAAGATCGTTCGCGTGACAACATTTGTTGGTTAAGTAACATTATTTCAAATAGTTCGGTTCTTTTTTCTATCGGTGGCTTGACTATTGACCAATAAAGCTTTCGATATACTAGTTGAATCTTAAATCAACATTCTCTGTGATACGCAGGATTGATATTTAATTTCTAGTAAATACTATCAACATTATAATCTTGCTATTTCTGACTTTCTGGCTTATTCGTTTCGAGCAAATTCTTTTTTCTTAAAGCCATACTCTCCTTTACCGTTTTATTAATAATGCCACTATAAAAGGTACCTTCGGTCATTTTTTTAATTTAGTTATTACTATATTAATTTTGGAAAGAATTAACAATTATCTATTTTTTCATCACATATTGGAGATTGTGTTACACATTATGACAACGTTTTGTTATTATAACCCCAAAATGCGTAATAAGTAATATCGTCTTCTAAACTTTATGACGTCATTTCAAGAATTGACATCAACAGTCCGAAGGTACCTTTTCCCGTTATACGCCCAAATTAAAGGTTTGACTCAATTTTTGTGGTTTTGACCTCCGGCACCCGCGTTTGCATGCAACATATCCTTTTGTTGTGATCACATGTTTCATTTGCGCCAGACGTTTTTGAAAGTCCAAGAAAACATAACAACGTACTTGTAAGTGAGCGAGAAGATCCTGACATTTGACCTCTCCATATGGCCCTTGTCGTCTGTATAACAACATAATACCTTAACAAATTTTTTACAAGTAAAAGTTTTTTTTCTTTATTTGTTTTGTAGGTCCTAGAAAATCAAACGAAATGCTCTCTATAAGCTGGCTTAGTTGGCCCGGGGATACTGTGTATTTTAAAATATGAATATTTATCTTTCTTCATATTTATACATGTCTGCTCAAACGGTGACAAACTTATTAAAATTAGATATTAAAATATTAATGAGATGTCTGTTTCCCCGAGACGAATAGAAAAAGATAAACTTTTAGATGATATATTAAAATTCTTAATTAGTAAGCCTAATGGTTTAATAGATTTAATACTTAACAGATTCAAATCAAGAATAATCTCTTATAATACAAATGATCCCTGGCTACTGACAAATTGCCGGTATATCGTTAAAATATCAGTTACAAAAATATTAACTTAAGTCAATAATAATATAGGAAACTGATTATTTATTCAAAATCATATCGTACGAAAACATAACCTTAACGACCAATAGATTTCAATAAATGTTTCAATATTTTACAACTGTTCCTGAAACATGCAGGATTGATAATTTAAATATTTGTTAAATGCCCGATATAAAGTATAAATAATCAAATGTAGTCATTGTGTCCTTTGCTCAGCTTAACTTAAATGCAAACATGTATTGATCGTAAAAAGCCTATCGTTCAAAATCAATGGTAATTTATTAAAGCTTACATCTCAGTTATTGAATATGAAAGAAAGTATTGATTTCGGATAATTTCAACAATAAATTGTTGTTGATACATTCTGATCTATGAGAATATTTATATAAATATTGGAATAAAAAAGTTTATTGTTCCTGTAAGTATGAAATTAAAATTAACCATCACTCCTTATAAACATTCCCATTTTAAAGATATATTAATAAATTAAAGGCTTAATGTACGTTATGGCATAATTTTTCACGCCGCTTTTGTTGCAAATGACGATCATCTCGAAATTAAACATACCGTTTAAAATGTTTATTTAGTTTATTTAACAACTACACAAAAGTAGTTTAAGATAGATTTAAATCTCATTTCATTTTATAAAAATAAAAGTAACATACAGAATTAATAATCAATTAATTCATAATAATTAACAAGTGCATATTTCACTTTTTTATCACTTTGTGATAAGATTTGGTCCAGATTTGAAAACAAAGCCGTTCACTAAATGATTAAATAACAATTTTGAAATCGTTTTTTTTTCTCTTTTTCAAAATAGACGTCACAAACTTTTTACGAATTTGAGAACCTTAGCGGTTATCACTTTGGAAGGGTCTGTGGCAAGACAATTTGCCAGTAGGTGTTTAAACCAGTTTCCAGGGTTAAACGACCTCGAACTTGCCCAAACAGGTTCTTATATGAACAAACAAGGGCACGTTGCCTTGATAAAAAAATATTCCACCCATCAACTGAAAGCCGTTGAACAAGATACAAATATTGGGAAACACAGCGTAGCGCTCAACCCTGGTCTAGGTGGCGTGGACGTGATATGCATTAACATTTCTGTCCATGAATAGGATCTGCTGTATTTTGATATTCGTCTTGGCTTTCAAATTGTTTTGTCATCTCTTGAATATATTACATTTACAGATGTCCTAAGCAAACGATGTCCAGAGCAGCGTGTAGTAGAACCATTGGTCGTCAAAGAATTTCTGAAAACCTGTCTAGAGTGCTGGATGACATCGGAATAAACGATGATGTAGTTCAAAGAAGACGTGCAACCTTTCTACACATTGAGACAATGTATTCGATACACGTTTTTCCAACCACTGTTCACTTTTTTGGAAGTCAAACTGAAGGAACAACAACTATCGACATGAATTCTGATTTTGACATGCTCTTTTACACGAATGAATAACTCATAGTTCAATCAGACAAAGAGAAAGAAATTGGAAAACTTAACTTGTTGATGATTAAAGACGCATCAACCGCACCAGGTTACTGTCGACTTCATTTGTTAAGTAAAAGGGATATGTTGGATGCTGCTTTGAAATTTCAGGGTCCTTTTTTGTACATGCTTGAGAAAAACAAAACATGTATTCTTAATAAAGCCATGTTTGAGTACTACCGAACTCTGTCTGGTGCTGTAAATCCAACCAACAAAAGACGTGGTCCATCTAAGCAAATGTCAAGTAATATCCCATCAAATAATTTGGCAGCTAAGAAAACATCCGACATAAATCGTGGTGATGACGTGGCAGCTATTGCATTCGCCTCTTGGCCATCGGAGAGCATCGACTGGATATCAAAGAAAAGCAAAGCAAAATGGCCGACGGAGCAAATGATTAAAACTATTTCAGAACATACATGTTTGTTGGTACCTGTTGGAAAATCGGGCAGTGACAGTAAGATTGCTGAATGGAGAATCTCTTATTCAAACACAGAGCGATACTTGATGTTTAATATGAACATCATTCAGCTTCAGTGCTATGTTTTACTAAAACTTATTAAACAAAGTTTTCTCGGTAACAAGATTACGAGTTATCACATGAAAAATTTGCTGTTCTATACTGTTGCAAGAACGGACAGCAAGAACTGGACAGAAATGTCTCTCTTTGAATTTGTCCTCATGTGTTTGAACACCTTTTCATTGTGGCTACAGATGGGATACTGTCCGCATTTTATCGACCACAGAATAAATCTTTTCCAAGGAAAGTTTTCTTTCAGTCACAGGAAAGCACTACATGAAAGGGTAAAACGATTAATTTAACAGTTTACACGTCGTGCTCAATAAAGTATGCAAACTGGTATGGGGGAATTTTAACGGATGATTCAGAGTTTGCAAACTGTGTTCGATTTTCACGACAAGAGATACCAATTTGTCCGTAACCTCTTATTTTCGAAATGTTTCGTACAACAAAGGAAGAAATAAAGTACCGTTATGAAAAAGTTACAAACTGGATGGAAACGGCTGAAATAGACGCAATTCCCTACCTTTATAATCTCAAGTTGATCATTCATAGAAGTATAGAAAAGTTTGACGAAGCAACAAATGCCTTTTTGGCTCTACAAAAACAATTTGAAAGTCCTTATCTTTCCCACCGAGAGACAGTCAAAAATCTTATTGGACAATACTGTGTAAGTAATGGTCTACCAGATATAGGATCGGGGTGGTTTAAAAGATCGCTGAAAGTCAAACCTACAAATAATGCAGCGAAATGGCTTCTTGCTTTGTTAGTGTATTCTGAAATAAGAAAGCGCTCCGATTCCACAGTATATGGTTAAAAAATAACATGAAGCAAAACTCGATCGGATACACTGCAAACAAAAGAAAAAATTGAAGTTCTGAAAGAGAATTGTTACAAAGTACCTTAATGCCGTAGATGACGACGGAAATTAATAAATTTAGTTAACATTAAGTCGCGCGTTACAAAGCGTGTGACTTCCTTTCTTGTTATATTGTGACGTTACGTAGTTAACTCAGGTGGCATTATTTATAACAATTAAGTAATTTTATATCTCGCATTTTTTAAATTTTAAAACGAATATGGTTAATGTAAGATATTGCTAAACGTGGATTCAAAATATTCGTGAGATTTACTATTCGTGAAGATCGCGCTTTGTTCAAAAATACGAAACCAATTAAATAGCAGCCCGTGTTCATGTATGCCGTAGTATATATATCGCTTAACCGGAGTTAAGTTGTGTAAAGGTACATGTATATCATGGGAAGATATATTCATTATTCAAGGACGATATCATGCAATTAATTTCGAATAAATTAGAAAGATACCATGTATTTTTTTAATCTCTGAGCATTAAATTGGATTGTCTCCACAAATATCGGGTTGATGGGGCTATATGAAGGATCATATGTGTGCATTACCCTACATGAATTTTTCAATTTTCAGATATTTACTACACGTATATTCCTAAACAAATTCTACCCGTATAATTCAATGTGCAGGTTTGATCTCTAATGCTAAGTTTAATAACATCCATTATGATATTGATTTTTGCATGCGTATGTTCAAATTCAATGAAGTCTCTATATACCATTCACCGAAGTTACAAGTATTAAATATATTGATTTTAAACACCTTCTATTATGATTCTATGGAGAAGCTCGATATCAATGGACATCAAAAAAATTATTACTTGAAAGGATTAGTTCGTTCTTGTTAGTTTTAAGACAATTTTATTTAATGCGTGCAAAGTTATTTTTAATATTATTGATTAACTATTATCGTATTGGCCCAGCAATTCTCGTATTGGCCCAGCTATTCTCGTATTGGCCCAGCAATTCTCGTATTGGCCCAGCTATTCTCGTATTGGCCCAGCTATTCTCGTATTGGCCCAGCTATTCTCGTATTGGCCCAGCAATTCTCTTATTGGCCCAGCTATTCTCGTATTGGCCCTGCAATTCTCGTATTGGCCCAGCAATTCTCGTATTGGCCCAGCGATTCTCGTATTGGCCCAGCTATTCTCGTATTGGCCCAGCAATTTTCGTATTGGCCCAGCTATGGTTATTGGGCTTCAGGCATTCATTTAAGCCCTCGATCTTCGGCCTCAGGCTGATATGACTGCCCAATAACAAGGTCGAGATGAATTCACTTCATTTTTAACATTGTATTATTTAAGGTACCACTAACGTTGCAAATCGCGAAAACTGGGTAAAATTTCAAAAATGAATTATGGGGAAAATACTCATTGCCACCTAGAGTTTAATAAAGAAATGTATTTATCTAAGCATGCCATGCAGATTTGGTGAAGTAATGTATTTATCTAAAGATGAACTAATGTTTGCAAGATCAGATAAGTCTTATTCATGTCATCATTACCAAACACATACTAAAACAATAGAAAAACCTTTTCGGCATTTGCAATGTTAGTGACCCATTAAGCCATCAGCTACATGTACGCTGCGGTAAGTAACCGTCATAAAATTTTGATGCTTGTTAAAACAAGCATTAAGGTATTGAGCCCTTCGCCATTGATTTGCAATAGACAAAAAAATAATAAAATCTCTCAAACGGCACAATGCACTTCCATTAAACTTTGAACAAATAAATGCAATAAGTGTATTATTATTTTGCATATGTTAATAAAAGTTAGAACATTACAGAAAAATTGTTAAACCTAAAAAATCCCTAAAATTCTATTTGCAATTTATCAAAAAAGGGAGTAACACAAAACCACAATTCAAATGTCAACATGCGTAAAATGATACTGACAAAAATATCAAAGGTCATTGAAAAAAAACAACTTTTAATTTGTGAAGAGAGAAATCAACAATTTTATTTTTATGTCATCTATTTTCGCGACCAGGAAATTGAAGGTCAAACACACTTTTACAAATAACTCACATTGTATACATTTGTCAGCCCAAAGGACCTTAGGTATCGTTTTCAGTAACTCATCCGTAACTCATGAAGACTTTTAAATTAATATTATTTATGTTATCCTAAACTCCCAGCAGAAGCTCACACGCAGCTAGTATGGGAAAATGTAAACACCAACACTGTAGTGAATTGAAATAAGGGCTTTTATTTGTAAAGCCATAACTGACTAGAAAAACATGATTCCACATACAAATCATTTTAACATATCTGGCCTAAAGAAAAAGCGCCACTAGAAAAAACATTATACCACATAAACAACATTATTTTTACAAATTGTGAAGTAAGAAAAGGCGCTCCAAATGATAAAAACATAATATATCAAAAAACAAATGGCACAAAACATAATATCAATTAAAACATTATAACACATCTGACCTAAAAATAAAAGAGTCTGATCAAATTTGACAAGAAAGAATATTACAGTTAACAAAGTTCTATAAGAACCGTTGACAATTAGAAAACCTGATGTACTCAAACATAATCAAGACAGGCATTGGAGGCAGGGGTGGTGGTGGTTCAAATGTAAAAATTGTTTTCCTTTTTACTGAAGTAGGTCAGTAACGCTATTTTGGCTAAAAACTAGCACCTCCCGGTAGGTATCGTACTGATAGTGCCATAGTCTAACAATGTTAGGTAGTTTGTCACATAAATTATTTTATGATACATAAAATGCATTTATGTTATCCTAAACTCCCAGCAGAAGCTCACACGCAGCTAGTATGGGAAAATGTAAACACCAACACTGTAGTGAATTGAAATAAGGGCTTTTATTTGTAAAGCCATAACTGACTAGAAAAACATGATTCCACATACAAATCATTTTAACATATCTGGCCTAAAGAAAAAGCGCCACAGTTGGAATGTACACAGCATTCCAACCCGGCCAGACAAGTGTGAGCTACTGGTGGGAGGCATGAAAAAGTAACAAAAAAAAGCAGATACATGGTTTAAAAGTCTTATATTCCACCTAAATATATACAGGTTGTAATAAATTTCCTAAGCCGCCTAAGCCAGACAGAGGAATAATTGAATGAAACAAAAGTCTACATGCAACAGGTATGGTCTATACCCTGATTATTAATATAACAGAACACAAGTTTGTAAGACACAGCCAAAATGTTATTCATGTTCAATGTTGGTAATACATTAATAACAAAATGCCTTGAAAGTCTGTGAAAAATTCTTTTAAGTAAATCTGAAAAAGATATACCCTGATAATTATAATGTTGATTCGCCCTGTGGCCGAACCGTCTTTGTATACTTTAGATGACTTTCAATGACTATTTATTAACATAAACAAAGTGGTAAATAAAAGCATTAAGGTATATTTACATGAGATACGAGGTAAGCTGAAAATAAGATAACAGCAACATGACAATTTAATTAAAATGTATATACAAGGACATGCCTTTGACATGTTCTCCCGCCTCAGACAGTGAGAACGTTATAAGGAACATAATTAACTTAATTAAGGACATATATATTCTTGGAATCATAGTAGTGTAAGATAGTCAGCTGTTATCATGTAAATGATTTTTTTTCTCTCCTGCCTAAGCCAGTGAGAAAAATTGCCGAAATACACATGCAGGTAATATTATGCCAACAAAATTGTCATGGACGTATGTAAGACTTGTATGCATTGGTTTTCCAACGGCCCATTTTTTGAATTTGTAATGGAGTGCTGTGTGTGGTGAAAGCATGAGTAGCCCCACCTATTCGAAAAGAGTGTGGCGTGTATTTGGAAGGGTTTAAGCCTAATTCTGATATGCAGCAGCGAAACAGTTTCCGTACTGTAATGCTTAATAACGGACTGCCATTTGCATGGCAAAAATACTGACTTGCCCCTGAAGGCCTGAGAGCATGGAATTTTTTTCAAAGCTCGTACTGTACAAATTGCCTTGGGTTTTTTCTTTGTGAAGAACAATTGTAGCTGGGTTACCAGCATGGTGTTTATATCGTATTAGATGAAGAATGGCTTTTTCAGAGTGATCTTCTGTGATGAACTTTACTGATTTGGGCCGAATCACATTCCCTTTGCCTGTGTCAGTTAATGATAATTCGCCTACTCTCAACAAACCAAAAAATGCTGAAGTGAAGACAGCTCTAAATAAAACTTGTTCATAGGTTGAATGGAGAACCTTACGACTGATTGTAAGTAATAAACCAAGGATTGGAATGGTAATAGGCAGGCGCTTGTCTGTTTGATGTCTTTTTAGGCGGATGGAATATAGCAGTTTATTGACCAGAAAACTCTCAACTGGATTAGAGTAACCCATGATTTTGTGGAAGTAACTGATGCCTGAAAGCCTGGAGCGAATAGTGTCGTAACTGTAATGTTGGTAATATTGAAAAACCACAAAATGGGCTAATCTTGTTTTTGACATGGGAAGCAATGGCTGGTTTGAATAATAGCATCTTGTGAAATAAACTAATTGGTCATAGGCGCGTCTGTACGACTGTCTAGTAGCAGGCGCTAGGGAGGAGTTGAGTAATTGTTTTACTCCGTCATCGAGGAAATGTCTGCCAGAATGTGTTGAATGTTTGTGGGTTCCACGTCCATTGTTCGAGCCTTTGCTTTGAACTCCTTGATCTGTAAACGGGAGAGTAAATCAGGTAAAACATTCAATTTGCCCTGAATATGTTCAGACTTAACCAGAATGTTGTGTTTCATACAATTTAGAACAAAGCGTCGGACCAAGCACATGATGTGTGAGTCTTTACTTGTCTGTTTATTCAAGATGTGCACCACAGCTTGATTATCAGAGTGACGCACCAAGCATTTGTTTTTCAGTTCTGAACCCCATATTTCTGTGGCTAATACAATAGGGAATAATTCCTTGAAAGTGATGTTTCTTGGGAGGAACTTTTCAGACCAAGGGCCATAAAACCAATGTGACTGAAAAACTGCCCTAAAACCATGTGCACCGGAAGCATCGGTGAATAGGTGGAGTTGGGTATCATTGACCCATCGTTTCATTAACAGTAAGTTTTTTCCATTGAAATGCCTGGCAAATAACTGCCAGGCCTGAATGTCTCTTCTGCTTTCTCTGTTCAAGGTTATCCTGTGATTAGGATGGGAAACCCGTTTTGTTAAATCTGTTAGTCGACGGAGAAAGGGGCGACCCGGAACAATTACATTGCAGCAGAAATTGAGAAGTCCTAACAATTTTTGGAGTTCTTTAAGGGTTATCTTTCTACACCTGCTGTGAGTATCTAACAATGAGCGTAGATTTAAAAGTTTGTCCCTGGGCAATCTTGCTTGCATGTGTATGGAGTCAAGCTCAAGACCCATAAATGTTATGGTTGTCCTTGGAGACTCGGTTTTTTCTTGTTTTATAGGCACACCAACCGTTGAACACATTGACAAAAACTTGTCTAACTGTGCCTGACAAGAGGAGGAATGACTAGGAGACATAATGAGAAAATCATCTAAAATGTGGATGATAAAAGGAATACCAAGTTTGTACTTTGAAATCCATTCAAGACCCGTACTAAAACGTTCAAAAATTGCACAACTGGACGAACATCCCATTGGTAGGCAGCGGTCGTAATAATAAAAACGATGTCCGTCTTTGACAATGGAGAAACCCAATAGTTCATAATCCGAGGGGTAAATAGGAATAAGTCTGTATGCATCAGCTATGTCAGTTTTGCACATGAGTGTTCCAGGGCCAAGCTGGAGTAACATATCAACTGCGTCATCAAAGGAAGCATAAGACACAGATGACATTTGAGGGTCAATGAAATCATTTACAGAGTGGGCTTCCGGGTAGCTTAAATGATGAATCAGGCGGTACTGGCCTGGAGTTTTCTTTTCAACAAGACCTATGGGGCTCCGTTTGAGAGATGGAAACGGGGGTTGTGTGAATGGGCCAGCAATTCTGTTCAAGGTTATCTCTTTTGCTAATTTGTTTTGGACTATGTCCGGATGCTTCAAACATGATTTTAAATTCTCACATTGTGAAGCTGATCTGTTGCCTAAATAACCCAATTTGAAGCCATTTGGAAAACCATTAACAATATAAAAGAAATCATGAAATCCTTGTAATAATGACGATAGTGGTCCAATTCTGATTGGGGAAGGTAAGGGAGAGTTATCTTTGTGAAGTTGTGGCTGGTTTGTGTGGTTGGCGGGAGGGGTTAGATGAATTGTTGGATTGTCCCAAGAGGCTTTGGGCAGCTTGCTCTTTGTATTGAAATGAACATCGGCCTGCGGTGTGATTTCCTTTGAAGTAACCACACACATGGGGATGTGGGCAAGGGTCGTTTCGACATTCACCTCGTTGGTTGTAGATCCAACAAGTGTTTGGCCAAAATCGTTGGCGTTTTTGAGTATGACGTTTTCGCTGACCGGAGTGTTGTTGACCTTGGCCAGGAAAGGACTGGTTGTTGGGCCGAAAGGAACGCTGATTGTTGGAACTGGAACTGTTATTGTTTCCAGAGCATGCCATGCGCCAAACCTCATAATGCATAGTATGCCAGGGAAAAGGAGAAGTGGACCTAAGCATTCGAAATTGCGTATCATAAATTTGCCAGGAGTTGCCTTGGCGTCTTTGAGCAAGGTCGCGCACTATCTCCCCATACTTCATAAGGGATGGCGTTTCTAATGGAAACCGTTCGAAATAAATGGCCACAAATCGAATGAAAGCTGTGGTCCATTGCTCAATGCTGTGTATTTTTTTGGTTTTAGTGATGGGAGTGATGTTTATGTTTGATTGGCTGTCTAACTGTAGAGTGAATTGCGTAGTTGAAGTTGGGATAGAAGTGTTTGGGAGGAGGACTGCAAAATCGATGAACTTATTAGACCATATTTGCTTCTTAATTTTTGAAGGGATCTGTTGTGATATATGAGACGATATAGGGTGAACGAAGGAAGTGCTGTATCCCTCATTACCTGTAATGGTGCTCAAATGAGCCTCAGCGTGAGACAAACTATCTGCTGATTTGCTGGACACATTGTCCATCTCCGAATCTGTACTGACACCATCTGCTATATCACTGTCAGCGTCCGATTCACTGCTGGAGGCAAGGGGAATGTCGCCCGATTGTATATTTGAAAGGTGTTGCCTGACTGGTGCCTTTGATCTGTGTTTTTTAGGCTGACAGGACTTTCTGTTTGATTTTCGACCACGTTCTTGTTCGCCTGAACTGCCTGGTTGAGGTATTTGTGGAATTGGATGTTCTGAAGTTTCAGTCTGATATGCCCCAAGTTGTTCTTGCACACGTTTTTGGGCTGAAACTGCTGATTTTTGCCTAGCAGTTGTGTCCTTCGATGGGACATTTTTTGCTGGCTGACCTCGTTTCCTCTTCATCTGAAATGTCATAAGAGAATGATTTCTATATTGCATACGAAAAGAAAAACATGGTAATATCATGTATGTATTGCAAATAAATTACCATATGTAACATAATAAAAAGCGGAGTTCCCTGAGCAGACAAGCTGTTAATGCAATGTTAATATGCATGTAGTAAACAAATTGAGTAATATACTTAAATTAATCAGGAACTGCACAAAATAATTTTATTTGATAAGTTATTCAAATTAATTGAATTTATTCAACAAGTTGTTTGTTAATGTTAATCCCAAGGAGACTGTGGCAATGATAGATAAAAACTTCAGGCGTAACATACAAGAACAAACAGTTTAGTAGATTATTATTTGAGATGGAAAACGAAATGAAATAAACATCAGAAACAAATGATAACATTCATCGAAAAAAATTCAATTTTTATATATAACTCTAAACATCACACATCTGTGGTATTTGAGAAAGATTAATTCCGATCTGCACCAAATAGCTGCGGAAAAATATTTCAGAGCATCAAACACTCTTTGTGTTCGGAAAGTTATAAAAGAAAATCAAACACTCTTTGTGTTTGGAAAATTATTTCAGATCATCAAACACCTTTTGTGTTTGGAAAAGCTATTACTGATCATCAAACACATGAAGTGTTTGGAACAAAGAAGAGGTCATCAAACACTTGTTGTGCTTGGAAAAATATTTTATATCATCAAACACCTGTGGTGTTTGGAAAATGGACCAAATCATCAAACACCTGTGGTGTTTGGAAAAAGAACCAAATCATCAAACACCAGTGGTGTTTGGAAAATGAACCAAATCATCAAACACCTGTGGTGTTTGGAAAATGAGCCAAATCATCAAACACCTGTGGTGTTTGGAAAATGAACCAAATCATCAAACACCTGTGGTGTTTGGAAAAATATCTCGGGTCACACAGAAAAAACAGTCCAGTGGTGTGACGAAAATAAATGAAATGTTATAAAACATTTTCAGCAGGTTTAATAAAATACCATTAAAAACTGTTATAATGACTTAAATGAATGAAAGCTGAAACGATATTAAATTAGGTTGATAAAATTCTTTTTATGCCTTTAAATTGTAAAAATATCGGGATTTCATCAAATGCTTACAGAATACCCATATGAAAGAGACAGAGCTGTACTGACACAGTTATAAATTGATTTTAAAGAAGAAAAAATCTGCTGTGATGTGCCGCTATGAAATATCTGGACCGATATCAGACCTCTAAGATTAACTGGTATGCTAGAATGTAACTTTATATCCGACAGATTGATTTCTCAAGAGAGGCATACTATACTTTAAGCTGCAAGAAAATAATTGAAATGCAACCTGAAAAGGCAGTTAATAATTAGTAATTTTCTTGAGATTCGAAAAATAAATTTAAAAGTACGTAACTGACTGTAAAACTCTGGTGGTGTGGACAATGGCTGCACGAATGTTATTGAATAACTTGCGGTTCCCCAATGCCGACAGGTGTGTACCGTCTGGTGCAAAAACAGCCTGTTTACACTGTAGGTTCCAGAAACCCTTCAACTTCCAAAAGGTCGTAAATGCCCTGGATGTTAGTGAAGTTTTCAACAAGTGGTTGGTTGTGTCCACACGACTGTTAAACCACTCAAAATTGACTGGATATCTAGTCGGTATGCTTGCCGGTATCCGATGTAGGATTTGATAAACTATGATGTGCTGCACATTAAGTTTGTAGTGTAGGTGGTCAACAAGATCTAAGAGTTGGGAACAAAAAAGGTCCGGGGATATCTTCTCATTGTATAAATCACATGTACCAATTAAAATGCACACAGCATTTGGTTGTAAATCTTCAATATATTCGATACACGTTGCAGAACGTAGCTGTTCACAGGATGCACCCGAGAATCCCTAAAATTGGCATATGAAATCAGTGGGGTCTAAATTGAATGTATAATCAATGTCCGGACTTTCCCCGATGAAGCTCTTTAAATGTTTTACAAATGAATGTCCATAAACTTGAATTTTCCAAGGCATATTGACGAATAATAGAAATCTGTAGTGGCGGGAAAAATGTCTACATTTCCTTTGTTCTTTTACGTTCCTTTGGTCTTTGTTTTCAATCCAGTTTAAAACACATGCAAAGAATATATAGATATAAAGAAAATATCCTCCTACACTAGCTATCCTCCGAACGATGACAGTTGTAAAATTCAATATGAAGACACAAAAATTGCAGCGAATAAACGAAAAATCTTCAAATGTAAAAATTGTTTTCCTTTTTACTGAAGTAGGTCAGTAACGCTATTTTGGCTAAAAACAGTTTGTTTATCAAGGGATTAGTGTGATGGGATTAAACAGTTAACGCGGCCTAATAAACAAGTGTTAAAGAATGCACAATCACACGTGGCTGGTACAAAATAGGCAACAAACTTATGCCAATTTAGGCTTCTATGATTCTTTAACATTTAATGAAATTAAAATGTTAATAATAATGAAACCGCCTAAGTCATAGAGTTAGTAGAAAACAATATACACTGAGCGTATATATTAAACAGAGCTCTTCATTCATAAAATCTGTGTTATTGAATTCGTTTGTTATTAGAGCAAAACTGTAAAACAAGTTTATTAATTAACACATTAATTTGATCACTCCGGTAGTCAACATTAACACACCATCGATGATTGGTGTTTATTGCAGATTTCACCACCAGCCCATATAGGTGTCAAATAATTCAATAATGACGCATTTACTTACTAACGGAATGATCCGAGCTTTAATATTTTGATCGGCCAATAATTAACATAGTAAATACATTTTCTCAAGTTTTTATATATGTACATACAGAAGGAAATTTGAAAATAAAATTATCTCATAAAATTACGTATCAAGATGGAAATAGAAATCGCGCAAGTCGAAATGCAGCATAGTTGTATGTTAGAATAAAGATGAATTATATATGATACATATACTGTCTTAACTTTGATGGAATTAGAAATCGCGCATTCGGAAACGCACGAATTTCACCATGATTTCTAATTCCTACAAAATTAAGACAGTCTATGTATCATATAATTCATTTTTATTATAACAATTAATCAGAATCCACGCATTTATATTAGAATTATGTGATCGCTGTAGTTAGAACATTGGTTTATTGTATTGGCGATAAAAAATTGCTTATATAAATTGTAAATCATAAAGCGGTTCACATAACTTGTTTAATCGCTGAAAACTATTCACTACCAATTTATCTCGAAATTGAAGATAATGAAGATCCCGTTTAAACCGAAGACTGCAAAGTACCCGTTAATGGTGATAACCGTAGTCCGTTGTCGAATGGGAAATTTCTGCCAACATTTAAAATTCTAGACTTATTCCATTTTTGGGAATAGTTTGTAAATAAGTTAAATAAGGGGTTCTTAGTTGTATTAAGTTTTTTATATATAGGACTAGAGTGTGTCATGTAGCTGAATCTTTACATTATTATCAGCGAGTCAAAAAGTAAAAATTAAGCTATAACTACAGTACTGTGAACGTTTAATGTTACAAAATTTGCGTCTATCGTGCGTCCGTCTATCGCGTATCGTGCGTCCGTCTAACGTGTATCGTGCGTCCGTTTAACGTGCATCGTGCGTCCGTATATCGTATATCGTGCATAAAACGTTTTTAATTTTATCATGCAACGTGATTAAGTTACATGCTTATTCAAATTTATGTGATTTAATTTCAACCATTCATATTATATTTTGAAAACATTTTCAAATTTTTAGAAATCTCGTCCACAAATTATATGAATTAATAATATCGTGTATCGTTCGTTTTCCGTGTATAGTGCGTCCGTCAATCGCGTATCGTGCGTCCGTCTATCGTGTATCGTGCGTCCGTATATCGCGTATCGTGCGTTTCGTTTGTAACCTTAAACGTTCACAGTACTGTAAATACTCTCCCTTTATAATTACACTTTGTGTACGCATTTACTAAAAGTAAAGCACCTTCATATTTAATTTTCCATTATGTACTTTTTATTAAAATCATAATTAAAAGAATTCTCACTATCCTTACTTATCTTAACGTCTCCTTACTTCTCTTTACATAATCGTTCTTATACTTACGTATCCTTGCGTAACATTAATTATCATTATAAACAAAGGTTAAATTATATTTCAATTATAAATATGTAAAATATTAATGATAATGGTGATATAAGGTATATTTACCTCTCCTAATTTATGTTTACCTATCTTTTACTTCTACGTACGAGGGTTGTCCCAATAAATCGTAGACTATTTGAATAAAAAGAAAACTACTGAACACATGTTTATGCAAATTTCACTGTTAGTTAAAACATCATTTGGTAATTTGTAAAAGAAATATCAAAGAAAAATAGATTATCATAAAGAAATTGGAAACATTTTAACAGGGCGACCTATCGACAAGCGGCGCACGTCGCAACGTCATTACAATGCTCACACTGCATACCGTTACTCCTTCCTGAAGAACTCTTCAGCATGTTTAATACACTCACGGTGTCTGATCTCCCGACCTAAAAGTAAAGCACCTTCATATTTAATTTTCCATTATGTACTTTTTATTAAAATCATAATTAAAAGAATTCTGACTATCCTTACTTATCTTAACGTCTCCTTACTTCTCTTTACATAATCTTTCTTATACTTACGTATCCTTGCGTAACCTTAATTATCATTATAAACAAATGTTAATAAATATGTAAAATATTAATGATAATGGTGATATAAGGTATATTTACCTCTCCTAATTTATGTTTACCTATCTTTTACTTCTACGTACGAAAAGTTTATTAATATTTCCATTCTAAATATATAATATATTTATGAAAATGATAATATAATGTATATTTACCTCTCCTTACTTAACTGCACATATCCTTACGTCTCCTTACTTCGCCTTATTAGTCTTTACTTACCCTAAAGTAAACTTGTTGAGCAAAATTAATAAATTTCATTATTATTTCGATTCTTAATATGAATTATATTTATATAAATTGATAAAATAGTTTTAATTTATCTATATTTATTTGCCTTTACTTCTCCTTACTTCGCCTTATTTGTCTTTACTTAACCTAAAGTAAACTTGTTGAGCAAAATTAATAAATTTCATTATTATTTCGATTCACAATATGCATTATATTTATAAAAATTGATAAAATAATTTTAATTTATCTATATTTATTTATATTTACTTCTCCTTACTTATCCTTACTTCTCCTTACTTATCCTTACTTATCTTTACGCATCCTTACTGTTTTTAGGCAGACCCAAAAACTAGCACCTCCCGGTAGGTATCGTACTGATAGTGCCATAGTCTAACAATGTTAGGTAGTTTGTCACATAAGTTATTTTATGATACATAAAATGCATTTATATTTCCTTTTCTGCCAAATATTTTATAATTTTGTTACAATTTATGACTGTGTTTTATGTTTATTCCAACAAAAGAATATTTATGATTGTCGTCTAATTGACCTCTTTATACGCAGTTTCACAGACGTCCACTTGACAAATTGACAAAAACAAATTCTCGCATGACGTCTCTTGTTTTATTTTTTATTATAATATGATTGTCTTTATTCCATCGGATAGATGAAAGCCATCGATCACGAAAAATATGCAAATATTGCAGCCTCGGCTTGATTCAGCCTGTTCATCAGTAATGGAAGTGCATATTACTGCCGCCTAGTCCCGGGGAACTTCAGCGCAATTAAATATTTCCATCAATAAACGGTACAATTTGGACCATCCCAAACGATGGTGTGCATAATATTGCAAAAAATGGCGGTGGGGTTAACGCATTGGAACGAAACAATGGGCGGAACTAAAAAATATATTTTTGACAGGGGAACTTATAATATAATTCCTGCAAATTTCAGACAACGACAAACTTTAAGGCAAAATTAAAAAAGCTGGAAGTATATCCTTGGGGTTGGTTGAACAATATCTATATAAACCTATATTGGCTGGGGAATTGAAACCACCGATCTCAAAACTGGCCGAAATTGTAAAACAGAGGTAATTTTAGAAGTACTTTATACTATATTGTTTTGCTTCGATTGCGATTTTACTCTAGTGTTTGTATCAGCCATAAAAGTGAAAGTGTTAAATTTTAGTTATTTATATCAAATAGTTTCAGAAACCAGTCAGTCTTATTTGCCACGTCAATTTCGACACATCCTAATATATTGTCGATATACTAAAAGTCCCAGAAGCCACTTGGCCGCATTGTTTCTCGGTCGGACATTTAAAGAGCGCTTATAACACACAAACGCCTCTATAAGTACGCCTTGACTTGCATACCACTGACCAATAAGATTCCAAAGAGTTTCAGGATGACGTAAATATTGAGTGTTATATTTTAGTATGTTACATATATGGGATATCGCATCTAGAGCTTGCACATCTTGTCCGATTGCCGTATTTATCAAAAACTTGAGGTAATACCAATACGGTAGTGGGTCGATCTCAGCTGTGTGGTTCAAATTAAAGGTTTGTTCTACCAGATCTTCATCGTCAAATTTGTTTGCTCTGTACATTTCGAATATTAGACCTCGCGGACAGATTGAACTTTCCTGTTTTAGAAACCGAACACAACAAGCAAATTCAGATTTTTCACTGAGTATTTTACCTGTCCATAAACCAAATGCATACCAGCATAACGTGTAAATGTTCGCTGTAGAATAATGTCCACAATCCTGTTCGACGATATCTAATGCTTTGACATATTCACGCATTATGTAATAAACAGTTTCCAGCTTGAGAAGGGAGGAAAGTTCATCGTGGACTTTTGAGCTTTTTAGAATACTTAGTTTATATTCTAAATCGTCGTTTTTGTTGAGCATGTTATTTGATATTTCAATTGCAGCTTCATTTCCTAGCATACCAGGAAGTAACATTTTTGCACCCCTTATTTTATCCTCATTTCCAAAACTAAGGATGAAACGGAGTTTACAATTCTCGTTCCGAATTTTCAATAATAATTCGTTGTGAGTAAGAGCGCTATAAATTGTACAGTAACCTGGTCCAAACATGTCATTCACCAAGAAACTTCTATAACTTTTTTCGGTGTACAAAAGAGATTTTTTGAAATGCGTTGACACTTCAGATGAGGGTAGCCCAGGAGGAAGTATCATCGGCTTCTTTCTGAATTGGGATAACCTAATATTCAAATTATCCAGTTTTATTTTGTAAATATACTTAGTTTCAGCTTCTATCAATATGTCTAGTCTTTCTTTTAGCCTTTCCCTGATATTCAGAGAAAGTTTTCCGTAAAATAAGTTTACATTGTGATTAATGAAGTGTGGACAATATCCTGATTCTAGCCATAATGAAAGTGTTTTCAAGCACCGAAGAACAAAACTAAACAGTGTCTCCGCCTGCCAGTCTTTTGTATTCGTTTCAGCAACAATAAAGAAAAGTACTGTTTTTAGATGATAACTTGTAATCTTGCTATTAAGGTAGCTTTTCTTGATCAATTTCAACATTACGTAACACTGAAGTTGTGTGATATTTAAACTAAACATCAAGTATCTTTCAGTATTTGAATAGGATATTCTCCACTCGGCAAATTTTCTATCACTTTTACGGTGCCCAACTGCTACAAACAAACTTGTGTGATTTTTAATTACTTTAAGCATCTGTTTGGATGGCCAATTTCTCCATTGTTGATTCAAAAAAACTGTCTTTAGACTCATCTGGCCAAGAAGCGAATGGAAAAGCTCCCAATCCGTCTACGTTAAATTCGGTTTTCATTGTAGGTCCGCGTCGTCTTTTGATCGGTATCATTGAATAGCTAGGGACTTGCATTTCTAGCACTGAGCGATTAAGAACACATATCTTATTTTTATCCGTGATGCTGTTTTGTTTTAAGAGGTCGGCGTAAACTGGCAATGCTGAACCTTCCAATAAATGAAGACGACAGTAGCCAGGAGCAGTTGTTTCATCTTTAACTGCCAGGAGATTCAACTTTATACTATCGTTTTCATTTTCTGATTGAATCACATTGATATATTGATTGTAGAAGAGTTTATCTATATCAGAATTCAAGTCTATAGTTGTAGATCCTTCCGATTGGCTACCGAAAAAGCGAGTTACAGTATCACGGAAATGCACATCATACATGTTCTCTATGTTAAGAAATGTTTGTCTTCTGGCTTTTACAATATCATCATTTATTCCTACATCTTCCAGTACTTTAGACAAGATCACGGAAAAGTTTTTATGTACGTTTTTAAACGTTGACATATTTGTTCACTGTAAGTGAATTTCCTTTATTCTAAAATTATGTTTAATCTTATCTTTGTTCTGACAGTCGCAATGGTTGAAATCACAGAATCTTCCATTCATCACACTGGAATATTTACGCAGCACAATAGGAAATAACTTCAATTTGTACATGTCTAATCAATATCAACATGGTATTATATAGATCTAGTCGATAATATATTATTTTGAGAACTTAAAATAAGTTTCTCATAAGTTATGTTTGTTGTAATGTTTTATACTAATTTATATCTCAAACGTTTTAAGCACATACACTGAAAAAACATTATATTTACCTATTTGGAAATGTTTTAAGGTATAAAGAAAGCATTACTACAGTAATAGTATTGATTTCAGACCACTTCTATAGAATATGAAAATATCGGATCAATACATTTATTTAATATGTTATAATGCATTTCATAAAACTTTGTTTAACTCGACCATATGTAATTTGAAGATAAGAGAACAGTTGGTATGGTGGCATATTTCTGCCACGATATATCCTGGTAGCCATCGCTAAACGTAGAAATAATGACATCCATTAAATAATGATGATTTAATGTTTGTGAACTGTATGCATACACCGATGTCGAGTACTAGGCGTGTTAGAAAGACTCTACTAAGGCAACTGGTATGTGTTCGGTCATATTAGAACCTGACGTGAATGTGTTCGATTATAAGGGAATCTGACTTGTAAGTATTCGGTCAAATGAGAACATGATGTGTATGTGTTCGATCATATGGGAATCTGACTTGTATGTGTTCGGTCACAAGAGCACCTGACGGGTATGTGCCATTTGGCGCTCAACGGGGGACCATGATAGCTAGCAGGGATGGCCACTAGCCTGTAATAACAAATTAAATACACGTAACTCTCTGGAATTCGAGGACGAATTTCCAAATTTGAGGGTTGTATGTCACGGTACGAATCTAGTCACTATCTGGGAAGAAAGTGTGTATGCGGACGGATAGCTCGGGCGGGAGAGCACTCGCCCTTTAAGCGAGGGGTCCCGGGTTCGAGTCCCTGTCTAGCTGCACATTCTCACTCTGTGAAAAGTGAAATATGCATATCAGGAATGGCCACATCCAGCAGACACTTCCTCCCCACACATCCAAACAGAAGAGCGGAAAATGAAACATGGTATTATAATAATCAGTTTCAAATTTCAGCTACAATCAATTAACGAAATTGAGAACGCGAGGGGTCACCGCCTTGGAACGGTCAGTTGGGGGGTTTAAACCAGGTTCTAGGGTGCACCAACCTCACACTTGCACCAACAAGTTCTCCTATCACAAAACAAGTACAAGTTGTTTTGGTGAAATAACTCCATCAGCTCAACAATGTTGCATGCAAAAGCACACAAACATATAAAACAGAAGAAGCTAATAGCATTTCAAAGCCAAAGGGCGAGTTCTCAATGATCTTACCGAGACTTGAGCTCCTGAAATAGATGAAAAGGGAACTTTGAAGACCCTGGTACACGACAAATATGAAAATATTGCAGACTCGGTTTGATTGAGCCTGTTCATGGGCAGTAATGGAAATGCTTATTGCTACCCATGCCGCCTAGCCCCGGGTTGAGCGCAACTCAATATTTACACCAATAAACAGTACAATTTTGATCCATCCCAAACGATGGAATGCAAATGGCGGAGAATATGGAACCTTCAATGCGGTATTTTCAGATTAATACCATTCCATTTTTTAAGCGGCGTAAGGTCCCCAGATACAAGAATGGGTTTCCCCTAAACGGGAAAACAATGGGCGGAACTAAACAGAATAGAATTTTGAGATGGGATCTTAAAAAATAAATCCTGAATATCACAGACAACGCCAAAGGCAAAATTTTAAAAAGCAGGAAGTATATCCTTTGGGGTGATTGAACAATATCCAAATTAATTTTGGCTGGGATATTGAAATCAACCATCTTTAAATTGGCCGAAATATTAAAAACAAAAAGTAAATTTAGAAGTACTATTAACATAGTACATAAATATTGTGCTCGACGACCTTCAAAGGACGTAATTGATAACAGCACTGGTTGAATGTACGGGGAGACTGTTTACTGCCGCCACTAGGCACAAACAACGCTACTGTGATATTGAAATAGAGTTAAAATCAGCAAGAACACGATGACAGGGATAAAAGAAACAAACCGAGCTTCTAGGTTCTTTTAAGAAAATATTTCCCCTTAAACCTTTATAAACTCTTAAACCCCTGCCACCGTCGTGCATCCAAAGAGGTAAGCATAATGATCACCTGTAAATGGGTTAATCACCAGGCCTGCAGAGCGCTGTAAACTATCATGTTGGTAACCTTTCTTTTTTAATTTACAGATGTTTTTTTTTTACAAATAACCGGGATAAATAAACATTGCCATTTTATCTTCTTACGTTTATAAATTAAATCTCCATAGAAACTGGCTGTGAAATACATTGTTGCAATAGTGATTTTAAACTACACCTGTATTTATGAATTAGATCTGGGTATCGGCGATAAAACTTGCAAAAGGTTTTCCTTAATTTGTGATACCGATAACCTCGTTATGACAGTTTTTCTGTAATGCAAAGATTACGTTCATTGAAATCATTCACATCGTTCCAATCTCTTGGAAAGCGAACAAGCTGTGAGATATAAGACCCATAAGGTGTTGCACGAGGAACATTTATTGAAATCCATTGGTCGTAAAGGTATTATATTAATTAATCCTTTGGGATAACTAATTAAGAAGTTTAATATATCCGGGGCCTAACTTTGCAACTGCTTGAAGTTCATGTTTTTCTATTCATCTCGTGGAAATAGATATCTCGTTCTAAATTGTTTGTGGTATCTCATTTTAATTTGACATAATTATAAAAACATGCTCTTTTTTCCTCTCTTCTTTTTCGCAGCTTTGGGAGGCTGTGTTTTGTTAGTGTGGCGATTCCTGATATGCATATTTCACTATTCATTTATATATTAATAGTATACGAAAATTCAAGTTGTTACCTTTTGAGCAGACATATATAAACATGAAAAAAATATTTATATGTTAAAACACACAGTTTCCCAAAAAGTTTTATATATGTCCTTTTCAGAGGCTTAAAAGATCACTTTTTCGTCGCTCTATTTATTAGTATAATACTTGATATAAGATATATATAATACAGAACCATTTATTTTTTGGACATTTGACCACTTATGTGACATTGACCTTATGGGCAAAATCCCGAACTGCCCGAAACACATCTTCTTGGTGCGGTGAACTCTATGCCAAATTTATTTAAAAATCCAATGATGACCAGAGCCCCTGGAGTCAAATAAGTAAGAACACGATGACAGGGATACAAGAAACAAATCGAGTTTCTAGTTTCTTTTTCAAGTTTTCGCCATAAACCTTCGTAAGTACAGTGATCAACTGTAGATGTGTTCGTCACTTGCCCTGCAGAGCACTGTGATAATTATGCTGGTAACCTTTTTTCTTGTATTTACAGATGGTTTTTACGGATAACCGGGAGAAATTAATATTGCCTTTTATTTTCTAAAATTTGTAAATTAATCTCCATAAAAAACGTGAAAGTTGCAGGAAGCTGGGGGCTATTCGGTCTTTCAATTAAAAATTATTACAGTATACATGTACCTGTATCTAAACTGTGTTAGCTAGTTGCGAACAACTCGCATAGCTAATCGCAATGTGAACCATTTGTTCTTTTGTGTGGGTACACAGTACTAAAGGTGTACAGTTTTCAACTTTTGTTGAGGCCTATTTATATTGCTTGAAAGCATAATTTCGTGCATTTGCAATATTGTGTTAAAATGGATGAATTTTCAAATAAAAACTCCTTATAGTGCACCCTAGAACCTGGTTTAAACCCCCAGTGGCAATTTGTTTTGCCACTGACCGTTCCAAGGCGGTATCCCATAAGGTTCTCTTGTTTATTAATTGTTTGTGGCGTCCTATTTGAATTGACATACATATATAAAACATGCGCTCTCTCTATCTTCCTCTCTTCTTTTTCGCTGCGTGGGGAGGCTGTGTTTTTTGAGTGTGGCGATTCCTGATATGCATATGTTGCTTTTTTATAAAACAAAAAAAATGGAACTTATTCAATTTCACAAAGAATATCAAATGTATCGAAGTAAATGTTACTAGACCGCATGAACTTGTCATGTTCGGCTACTTGTATATATGCATTGACTTACGCTCTTTTTATTGAATGTAGTGATGATCAATTGGTGTAAATTTGTAAATAAACATGCAGTTTCAAACACGTCTTTCATCTGATTGTACCTCTGTGCCAAGTGATTTTGAAATCCGATGGTGTATAACATCTTCACAGAACGGACAGGATCCTGAACTTTGACCTCTCCATATTTTTACCAACAAAAGTATCATGCGCAACGTCCTTCAAAAGACGTTTTTTGATACCAGCACTGACTGAATGAATGAGGAAACGTTAATGACGTGTATTACGCATAATTTGATAAATTAATAGAAAAGTAATTTGAATATCTATTAGAATCGTTGGTCGCATTGTTCAGTATGTATACTAGTGAACTGGTAATTTGTTTTATTCTATACTAAAACAGGTAAACATGTAAACTCACAAAATGTTTAGTTAAGTTAAGTTTATACGTGGTATATTTATCTCTTTTCTCCGGGATATTAATACAAATTAGGCAGCAAATCAGTAAGGACGATTGGCTACATGTAAAAAGATGTTCATGGGTCTTAACATACTTTTTTCGACTTTTTAATTTTGCAAAACAAAAAAGTACAGAGAGAACTAAATTCTTAATTATATCAGCTTTGTTTTTTCATAATGCTCAATAATATAAATCTCGGGATTTTGAATGCGCACATGCGCATTTTTGTTAAATCCCCATTAAAGAGAAATACAATGATATTACATTTGGTAACATCGAATTTAAACATAATATTTTTATTACGCAATAATATGTTTTATGTTAATAAAGTTGTCATGTTTATGATAACATACAGAGTATACAGCACGTGAATGTCATATATTCTAAGTAAATAATAACAAAAGTCAGATTAATAAACATAATTAAACGTATCTACAATTAAGCATATTTGCGTGGCCAATGATGTTAAGTCAGTCATGAAGTGAATATATTTATTCTCATCGGCTTAATCAATTATTTCCTGACCCAAATAATATTCTCCTGGTAAGCTTCCCTCGAAAGATATCTATATCGGATTTTTTCAAGTTTAGTGCATATCTTACATATGCTCTAGAATGTCTTTTATTTTCAGCGTTTGTTAAATTGTGAATACACTAACAAAGCAAGAAGCCATTTTGCGGCATTATTTACAGGTCGGTGTTTCAATGAGAGTTTATAAAAACCAAAAGCACGATCGGTTTGACCGAAATCAGCAAAGTGCTTTCCTAGCACGTTCCAAACAGTCTCATAGTGAGAGAGATACTTGCATTCCAATTGATCGATTAAGGCACAAATGGCGCATGAAGCCTCTTCATTATTGTCTAATTGTCTGAAAGTCAAATACTTAAGGTAATACATATAAGGTACTGCATCAATCTCTGCTGTATCCATCCAATAATCATTTACTTCGTAACGGTACTGTTTGTCGTTCTTTGTCGTGCGAAACATTTCGAAAACAAGAGTGGGCGGACAAATAGGTATCTCTTGTCGTAAAAATTGAACACAGTTTGCAAACACTGAATCAGCTGTTAAAATGTCTCCATACCACACTGCATATCGTAAAGAGCAAGATGTGTACACTTTTGATAAATTTAAGCAAGTTTCGAGAAATGTAATGAGTTTTAAAGTTTCTTTTACGTTTCCTAATTTGTAATAAACAGTTGCCAATTTAAGTGTCATTGAAATAAGATCGTGGATAGTTCCAAATCTCGCAAAGATTAATGCGTTGTCTTTATCCATTTTCAGTTTTGAAATAGAGGCTGATATTTCAATAGTAGCAGCTTGTCCTAGCAGCCCAGGGAGTAATGCCATTGCTGCCGCCTGCTGTTGTAATGTACCACGCTTAAGGCAGTGAATTAATCTTTCCAACATGAAGACCTCGCGAAACTGAAAAAATGTTTTTATAAAAAAACTTTTGTAATTGCTCTGAGCAAAGCTCAAAGTTTGGTAAATATGTGTGGTAATATCATTTTTGGACATTACATCATTACCAATGTGCACATTTGTTATCATAGCAGAAATCTTATGTCCCAGCATGTCAAGCTTGATTTTAAACAAAAACAAAAAATCATTTTCAATTAAATATATTATCCTTTCAAACAAAGCTTTCCTGTGATTTAAAGAAAATTTTCTTTGAAAAAGATTCACGTTTGGTGATATAAAATGCGGACAGTATCCGGAATGTACCCATAACGATAGTGTTTTCAAACACAGAAGAACATAACTTAAAAGCGACATTTCCGTCCATTCCTTTCCGTCAGTCCTTGCAACAGTATAGTATAGCAAATTTTTTAAGTGGTAACTTGTAACCTTTTTACCAAGAAAACACTTTTTAATCAGTTTCAGTAAAACATAGCACTGCAGCTGTATAATATTCATGTTAAACATTAAATATCGCTCAGTGAATGAATAAGATATCCTCCATTCTGCCATGTTTCTGTCACTCTCCCTGTGCCCAACAGGCACCAGCAAACACTTATGATTAGAAATTGCTTTTATCATTTGCTCAGTAGGCCATTTCATTTTCTGTTTCTTTGATATCCAGTCGATACTCTCTGATGGCCAAGACGCGAAGGCAAAAGCTGCGATGTCATCTGTTGGATCATTTCCAGATTTTTTCTTTTTTGATACCAAATCAGGACTACAATACATTAACTTAGATGGACCACGCCGACCGTTGTTTCGATTGACCTTTCCTGTCAAAGTTCGGAGGTAACTGAACATAACTTTGTTAAGAACACATATTTTACGGTTCTCCAGCATATAATGAAGGCCACCTTGAAATACCAGCCAGGCATGAAGCCTATCATTTTTATCCAACAAATACAGTCGACAATAGCCGGGTGCAGTTTTGGCATCTTTAACCATTAGCAGATTCAGTTTTTCTAATTGTCTTTCTCTGTCTGATTGAACTATGGTCACTTCATTTCCATAATATAATACGTCAAAATCAGATTTCAAGTCAATAGTTGTTGTCCCTTCGGTTTGACTTCCAAAAAACTGTACAGTAGTGGGATATGAACTTATTGAAAACATAGCTTCGATGTGTAAAAATGTTTGTCGTCTTCTTTTGACAACATCATCATTCATTCCAATGTCTTCAAGCACTCTAGAAAGGTTTCGAGAAAATGCCCGACGGTTCCTTTCTTGAGAATACATTTCCCGAAAGTTATCTGTAAATAAAATATAAAACTGTTGAAATCGTGCTATTAATATCATTTCAACATTACAAACTGTTAGATCTATGTGTCTTATTCAGACTTTATTCCCGCGTGTAAAAAAGTGTCAAAAATAACTTTTGTAACACTCAAGTACAAACGGACACAACTTTCCAAAAAGTGAAAAAAGCAATTGCCAATTACAGAACACACAGCCTCCACACACAACCAAAAAGTATAGAAAAAAGAGATCATGGTTAAAAAATAAAAAATAATATGAAAATATTCATATCAGAAATTGTCACATTCAATAGACATAGCCTCCACACACAGCCCAAGACGAAGAGAGGAAGAGTTAGTAAAATCAGTTTCAAAACAGACAATTGCAAACAATTGAGAACCACATTGATTACCGCCTTGGAATTGTCAGTGGCAAAACATTTTATTTTCTTTAATCTCCATAAAAGACTCGCAGAGAAATACCGTGTTGCCATAGTGATTTTAAACTGCACCTCTTTGACTGAAGTCTGGGTATCAGCGATAAAACTTGCAAAAGGATCCTTAATTAATAGTAATCTTAACCCTGTTTTAACAGTTTTTTTTTCTGCAAGTATAACGTTCATTAAAATCGAACTCGTTAATATTGTTACACGCTCTAGAGAAAGTCGATCAAACTGTAAGATATAAACGCCGTAAGATGTACAAATGTAACACGCGGAACACATCAAAAGAGACACCACACACAATAAGCGACAATTAGGAACCGATGGGTATCCGCCTTGGAGCGGTCAGTGGCAAAGCCATCTGATTCAATTTTTTTACCGAAAACCGCTAAGCTATCAGGATCTGACGACGAGTCACTATAACGTGCTTGTATCAATCACCTTAGTCTTAATCAGATTGTCACCAAATGAAACGCAAAATTACATGATAAACGTTGTATTGTATATATCGTAACCCGCGTGGAGTATATTTTACTGAAGATTGGTGTATTTGGTATTATAATACTTCGTTCATTTACACTGATTAAATACTTCGTTCATTTACACTGCTATGTCAAACTTAGGTCATTTCGGCCTTTTGCCGATATAGATACATGTATGCATCGATTGTTCTAAATATAAATTACGGGGAAAACCACTATAGCTTAAATACGGTATTAACAGGCCGTCATTAGATCTTACATTTTGTTAGATCTGGCTTAAGTGAGATTGTGGTGCAGTACTGAAATTCAAGAAATTGACATTTTTTGCGTTTCCACTCCGTTTCATTTCCATTTCAATTGGCAACGTTTTCAGCTGCGCTTCCATTCCGTTTCCGTTGCGTTTCCGTTCCGTTTCCATCTCGATTAAAACGTTTTCAACGCTGCGTTTCCAGCGTTTTTTCCACGGCTAAATATTTCGTTCAAAAAATTTCAGTACTGTTGTAAAAGTAAAATCATCTGAATTTCTATCAAGTTGAATGAAAGTAGGCAATACAATTCAGACTGGCGTGGCAAAATTGACATTACCATGTTTGCAACAAGACTATTCCCTGAAGGCGATCCGATCCGGCGGAAGAAAACATTGAGAACTTTTCCATGTAAATGTGGCATGTTGATGTCATCTCGTGCAAATCATGTCTTTTTAATTGCTCACATCTGACGTATTGTTAACGTTGCATTGTACGACATATGAATTTTACGTAATATGTTCATGATGTATTCGGCGAGCAAATAACGTGCATTTCGAACAAATCACGTGCTTTTTACCGCCAAATATTCAGACATCTGATATTATTGTCGGCGTTTGATTGTAGGTCATATTTAATGACGAATGTTAAATTCCTGAAAACATTTTTTTCCAAATGTCAGTAAATGATGTTTCCTGTGAGTGAAATAAACCATTGAAACATGTTATTTTGTTTTTCATTTCTGAATCCACGACGCAAGAAACAAAATAATGTTGCGCTCCCCGTCCTTTTTGTTTTCATTTATATCTCTTCAATACTGTGTTATAAAGCTATAAAACAAATTAATAACACATCTTCAAATTATCAGAAATGAAAAACGTGCACGCAAAGTCATTGTTTCAATTGAAAATAATATTCACCCTAGGTCCTTATGCATACACATGTAGCGAAATGTCTATCTTTCGATAAATTTGTAACAATTGCTCGATCAGCGCTGAAGAATGGTAAATATTTAGACTGATCATTACTTGAAACACGTGTCCCACGAAGCTGTCATTTCGGCAACTGTTATTTTCGTAAAAATCAATTTAGTACAAAGAAACGATTAGAACGTTACTATAAATAACCAAGTGATTTAGAAACGATAAAAACTCTACTATAAACATACGGATTGTTTCTAGCGTTCCCATCGGTCCGTTTCTAACGTTTCTAGCGTTCCAAGCTCTCCGATTATAGCGTTTCTACCGTTTTAAGCGTGCTAAGCGTTTTTAGCGTTCCGTTACGTTTCCATTTCGAATGCGTTCCGTTTCCATTGCGTTTCCGTTTCAACATTGAGTGAAACCCGTTTCATTTCCGTTTCCACACCGTTTCGTTTGTCAATTTCTAGATTTTCAGTGACCATTTTACATAAATTATATACAACTAGATGGGGACCCGCGCAAACTCACGCTTACAGAATCTACCTATCTAAATATTGAACCGCGGCAGCATGTATGGTGGCTGATAATGTCATTTCGTTTTTTCGTTATTTCGCCGCGAATTAACGCCAAGGGAAATGACGAAATAACGAAAAAACGCCACGCGAAAAGACAAAATAACAAAAGAACGCCATGCGAAATAACGAAATTATTTCGCGTGGCGTTCTTTCGTTATTTCGTCTTTTCGCGTGGCGTCTTTTCGTTATTTAAAAAAAATCAACTTGTATTGTTCTTCAGCAGCAGGCTTCACCACGATTATAGCTGTGATTAATTCAACGCACATAGACCATATGTATAATTCATGTAATCGGTTCAATAGTGAATTACTTAGTAATCGTGGTGGCATCCAGGTGACTTGTCACACATTGTTGTCGCCTCTTTAAAGATATTTCACAAAAGCCTAGTTATTCATTTGAATAAATTGATGCATTCCAACAATCCATAAGCATGTAACCTTTGATTATTTATAACATTCTTGATCTTTCAGACGTGCAAATTTACTTTTTGTTTCAGGGAAATTTTGTTGTCTAAAAAGATCTAAATTCAGAAATGGCAACTATTTCCACAGTCTGGCAAGTTGCAAAGTGAAAATTTATATAGACAACATACATGTACATCAAAATTAGAATGAAGATAAAGTTTGTGGAGCAGTTTTACCCGTTACTACTAAAAGTAATTTAAGTAAAAATTTAAGGAAACAATTGCGACAACATAAGAACAAAACAAAATAACTAACACTTCAAAACTATCAATTTTCATATTTGACGGTCAGCTTCGTTAAAGAGTGCAGTAATCGTCCAATTTAATTGTTAAGAAAAATCTATTCGTAGAACAATGCATTTCTATTTAAGCCTTATGTGTTTTAGGCTATTTTCTCTATTTTGTACAGTGATTATTACAAATAATGAAATGCCAACTTTAAATGCTTACACATGAGTGCTTCGGCGACATACAGAAAACAGAAAATATTGAGTTTGCGCACTTTCTCCGACAAATCGACGAACTTTATCTTTCAACAGTATATATACTTATAACATCAACATATAATGTTTCACAACTTCTTTCACCGGTATGCCTCTTTTTGTTACAAACAAAATTAAACTTTTCTTAACTTTTTGAGCTAATGACTTACCTACGATTTACTTTTAGATAAATATTCCAGACTATCATCATAATTCAATATGTTTTATTCTTTAATTCAGACATAATACATGTCGCCGATATGCTTCGTTGAAGTTGAAATTTAAAACGTTTCCAAAATAATCTCCTGTTCGCATTTTATCAACGTATTAAATATTAATGTTGTTATCACTTCTGTTCTTGGTGAGGGAATGATAATTCAACGAAGTTGCCTTTTTAACTAGCTACTCGTTGCACATTTTACTTTAACCGAAGAATACAAACTTCAGTAGATAAATCCCTAATTTAAATTTCATTTTGCGTTACTGATATTTCGCTGCCCTGCTATGTATACCGCAAAATATCTATACATTAAAATATTAACCCACACTTTTCACTCTTACAATTAAATATTAATTTCATTCAGTAACATTACGTTCCAGTTGAATGGTTTATTTCACAACGCTAAATAAATATTGATTTGTGAATCGATTCCTACTTCAATACCGAACAGAATTCTATACTTTATTTTTTGAGCTGTACAACTTATTTTTAGATTCTTTGGAGCAGTTTGCCAAACTTTTGAACTAGAAATGATAATTATATATATACTTACCGCCAATAGTAAGTTACCAACTATACCGTAGCTTTAACATTTATGAAATTGAACCTTTCAGTATGGAAAAGTAGCACTGGTACATACGTATTAAACGTAAAGTACAAATCGTTCTTATCAGCTGTTTTCTGTTGTCAAACACAAGAAGCTCAATATTTGATAAAAAAAACAACTTTTAAATGTCATTACAGCCAATGTGAAAAAGGTTATAGGCTGTCATTTTCTTCGCGTCGCGGAAAATTAAATTTACAAAGAACCTGATTTTTTATGTTATTTAACGACACTTTCTAAATCTAAATGTTTAATAAGTCAAAATTTCAATATGATAGCCGGTCATAATTATACTCGTGACAACTTTCTATTGACTGGGAGTATATGTTAATTAATTATTTTAATTACTGTTTTTACTTTTCACCAGAATCATCTTATCTATCATTCTAAAGCTAACTTGTTAGTATTAATAATGCGGTTAAATATTTAAGAGTTTGAAGTTGATACAGCTAACAATTAATCAATATATTGGTAATCTGTAACCTTATGATGATCATGGTGAACTGATTATTCTTAAAGATTTTAAACTCCCAGTGACAAATGACCGTTCCAAGGCGGTAACCCCGAGGGTTCTCATTTTGTTAATTGTTTGTGATGTCTTATTTGAATTTGACATATGCTCTCTTTTCCTCTCTTCTTTTTCTCTGTGTGGGGAGGCTGTGTTTTGTGAGTGTGGCGATTCCTGCATATTAGGAACACAACACTCTAATATCACATTCTCCTCACAGCCAAAGAGTAGAGAGGAAAAGCATAGGTTAATAATTGGTCAATTTCAAGTAAGACATTATAAACAGGCGAAAAAGAGTACCCGGGATGTTTTCGCTTTGGAACGGTTAGTGATACAACAATTTGCCACTAGGGATTTAAACCAGGATATAGGATGCATCGACACATCGTCTTAGGCCTGTTTACTTGCAAAAAGAAATTAAAATCCAAAAAGGAATATAAATGTTAATTGTTTCTGATGTCTGTATTGAATTTCTTTAATAAATTGTACTATTTATTGGTGTAATTACCGAGTTGCGCTCAACCCGGGGCTAGGCGGCGTGGGCAGTAATATGCATTCCCATTACTGCCCATGAACAGGCTCAATCAAACCGAGCCTGCAGTATTTTCATATTTGTCGTGTTCGGTGGCTTTCAAAGTTCCCTTTTCATCTATTTTAATAAATTTTATAAATCATGCTCTCTTTTCCTCCCTTCTTATAGGCTTTGTGGAGAGCCTGTGTCTGTTGTATGAGACAGTTCCTGATATCCATATTTCACTTTTTAATAACAAACTTACAGAGCGGACAAGATCCTGAACTTTGAACTCTCGTTCTATCCCTGGCCTTCTTGGTAAGGGGCAGGCAAAATTTTGTATAAACTCATATGAAAACTCATTAATCATATCAAAGTTATTGAGCGGAAACAATCAATGCCTTCGAACCCATCATTGACCCTCCAGCTTAGAACCAAATTGCTGCACAAGACATATTTGTTTGCCAAGTTGTACCTCTGTGCAAAGTTATTTTGAATTGTAATGGTATGTAACAGAACGGGCAGGATCCTGATTGTTTTACATTTCCATGTGCAACAATAACTTTACTATTTGAATGAATAAAGAGTTGATTCAACATGTTCATGTTTGCTTATTTGTATTGTACGTCCGAGATACATGTAAATAATACAATAGAAATCAATGCTCTTTATGAGTAAGCTGTTTTGGAATACCGTGTGTTCCAATTGTCTTCATGTTGATACTGGTCTGTTAAAAATAATATAAATATTATTAAATACGAAATCAATGGCAATATATTGATTGTTGAGTGCGTGTTGTTCAAATTTAAAAGGTAGATCCGTAAAGCATACATCACAGTCATTTTATATGAACGACATTATTGATTTTAAACACTTAACAATAATGTAAATAGGTTCGTTCTGCTCTATGAATACATTTGTATAAATGTTGGAAGGGATAATTATGTTCCTGTAAGATTTTTTAAGTACGAAAATATAATGTAATCTTTCATTTTACATTAATTTCATTGTAATTGTTATATGAATAAGTCCATCAGCTGCATATACTGTATGTACCGGGTGGCTAAAATACTTTGCTCAACCTACGTTGCAGACTCGTGTTATAAATACATGTATTTCATTTTAAATATATGTCTTGCCTATTCGTACATATGACCTTTGAAATAATGGATATTTTTCGTGTTCGTTAATTGTTTTGCTTCTTTTTTGTGATAAGTTGCAAATAGAATTTTAAGGATTTGATGGGTCTAACTATTTTCCTCTTCTGTTCTTTTATAACGTATGCAAAAAAATCAAACACTTACAGCATTTATTTGTGCTAAGTTTGATAGAAGTGCATTGTGCCTTTGATTTTTTTATATTTTTCGTTTTTGTCTATGGCAAAGCAATGGCGAAATGTGCAATACCTTAAGTGGGCTGAATCAAAAATGTCCGGTGGCATTACCTAAATGACGTTGACACCGATAACATCTCGCTGAATATTTAAATAAGGCTAACACTCTTGGAAAGGTTGGTTTTTATTTGAAGACAATGCTGAAATGGTGCGCATTTTAAAGAAATAGTAAAATATGCATGGCCACATCCAGTAAACACAGCCTTCACACACAGTCAAAAAGTAGTGAGGAGAGGAGAGCATGGCGGTACAATGATCATTTCAAAATAGATGCCACAAATTATTAACGAAAGGGAAAAGCCGAAGGGTTACCGCCTTGGAACGGTCAGTGGCAAAACAATTTTCCACTTGTGTTTCAACCAGGTTCTAGGGTGCAGCAACCTCACACTTGGCCCAACAGGTTCTCTTATTAACAAACAAAAACAACTTGTCTTATGTTGATGAAATTACTCTAACCTTAGTAACCTATCAACTCGGCATTGTTGCATGCAAAAGTACACAACGATATGAAACAAAAGAAGCTTGTATCATTGTAAGGCACAACGGCGGTTACTCAATGGCCTTACCGAGACACGATCCGCTCGAAACAAATCAGCAAGAACACGAGGACAGGAAAACAAGAAACACATCCACCTTCTAGGTTGTTTTTAAAGATTCCCCCATATACACATTTCAAAAACCTGCCACCGTCATGCACATTTGCTAAATAGATGAAGATTTGATTGTCAAAATATAACAAATAATTTGCAAGGACTTGAATATTATGACCTACTCGTATTTGTTTAACTATTTCTTCGATAATACCGTAAGGACAGAGATGCTGCGTAATCCATGCTGAATAATGAAAACCTCGTCTCGATCAAAATACATTTGATTTTGTTTGCAGGTATATGTGCCTTGTCAGATCAAAAGAGTTACAGAATCCGTGATGTCAATATTGAAATTCAAGAATCAAGCCTATTCTGTGAACCTATCAAACAAACTTGAAGATATAGGCATAAACGATGACATCGTACAAACTAGGAGAAAAACATTTATTCGTATAGAAAACATGTATGACCTAAATGTTAAAGATGAAGTTACCCGTTTTTTCGGGAGTCATTCGGAAGGAACTGCCACAACTGATTCTGATTTAGATAAGCTCTACTACTTTAAAACGTTCAATGTTGTTCAATCAGATGCGGAAAAGGTATATGAAAAATGTAACTTTACGGTTGTTAAAGACGACACAACAGCCCCAGGTTACTGTTGCCTCCACTTGTTGTTGTCGGACTGGTTTAATTTTATTGCTTCACTCTCGCCTGAAGTTTTTCAACATCTACTCCCACTTGACTCCCACAGACGCACTATTGCCTGAAATTATTTTTCATCAATTACTTAACATTCAAGTTTTTCGGGTAGGTTTAACAATGTTAATGAATTCTATCGACGACAAAAAAATCCATGCGTCCGAAACGAAGCCATGTTGCAAATGACTAACTTTAATTTTACAACTACTATATCTGATTGTATGAAAAGGAACGGGCCAACAAAAGTAAACAGCGGTAAAATAAATGATGTAGCAGCTTTGCCATTTGCCTCCTGGTCGATGGAGTCTAGAGACTGGATATTTAAAAAACCCATATCCAATTGGCCGTCGCATGAGATGATGGATGACATAAAATATCATACATGTACATGTTTGCTAGTGCCAGTTGGTCACCGTAAAAGCGATCGAAAATTCGTGGAATGGAGGATTTCGTATTCAATAACTGAACGATATTTAATGTTCAACATGAATATTGTACAAATTCAAGGTTACGTTTTACTAAAACTGATCAAGAAACGTTTTCTGAATAAGAAAATTACAAGTTACCATCTTAAAACCATAATAATTTTTACTGTCGCTTCGTCCAACGAAAAGTATTGGAGAAAAGAAACACTTTTTTCTTTTGTTCTTCAGTGTTTGAAAACACTTGCACTGTGGCTTCAGTTAGGATATTGTCCACACTTTATCAATAATAAAGTAAATTTATTTCAGGGAAAGCTTTCTTTGTACGGCGGGAAAAACTTACATGAAAAAATTACTGTTTTGATTGATTATGAAACAAAGTATTTAAACATAGTAATCAATGAAACTATAAATAAAAGGGAAATGTTAGTGCATTATAAACAGTATTTGCGGTATGTCGAAACAAAATACAGAAGCATTCTGACGAATGACGTTTTCTTGCATACCAGATCAGGTCATCCGGTGTTTTCACCCGTGTAGGAAATTTTGATTCTACACCCCCCATGTAGAATGAGTCACGCGCCTTATATGACGTCACGACGTCTTACGCATTTATGAATGAACGATGGAATGTCTCGTATATCACTCCGCTACTATAAAAAGTAGTGCAAAGAAAAATGTACAGAAAAATACCCCAAAATGCGCAAAATAAATACGGTATGCAAGAAAAAGTATCATTCACTTATGTTGGGTTAAGATCGCGTGATCCAGCCCTCGTGAAATATGCACTTAGGCGGTAGTTAACTCGGCAGAGCCTCGTTACCGCCCTAGTGCATATTTCACTCGGGCTGGATCACGCGATCTTTACCCAACACACGTGAATGATACTTATAATCGGACTTACAAATAACTTTTCAGAAAGCATATTGCCAAGGATGACAATTTTATTCAGATGAAGAATCCAGAATGAGATCTGTTCTTGAAAACGGCAGTTTGGATGAAAAAGAGGCTGCAATGGCTCTACTACCTGGCATTGTAGGTAACAGAGCCGCTATCGAGGTGTCTGAATGCGTATTCAACGGACAACCTGTTTGTCACAGAATACTTGATGAACTCAAATTTTCTCAAGCCCATGATAAAGTATCAGCGATTCTGAAATTGGCAACTATACATTTCACATTGCTTGAGAACGACAGAGTTTTGCGGTATGGTGTATTTCATAAACGAAGGATCTGATAAAAATCTTTTTACTGTTTGCCCACAGCAAATGATTTTGAATCGAATGTTAAACGAAAAGTGCAAATTTGTCTGTTGTGTTCGGTTTCTACAACAAGAACAGCCGATATGTCCGCGGAGCCTCGTGTACGAAATGTATCGATCTACTAAGCAAGACGGGAAAAACCGGTATGTTGGAACGGAATCTTGGATGGACACAGCTGAAATAGACCCACTACCTTATTTTTATTACCTTAAGACTTTATTATATAAGGAAGTAGGACAAAACAAGCTAGTTGATGATGTAATGTTGGAAATGGAAAGATACGTAAATACCCGCCTTTTTAGTTCTCCCATCGCTCATGCAGAAACGATATATAATCTCCTTGGTCAGTGGTTTGCAAGCGAAGGGAAGAGTGTTTTAGCCCTCAAGTATTACACTTTGTCATTGAATCAAAGACACAATAACAATGATGCAAAGTGGCTTCTCGGCCTTTTACTGTATAAGGAAAACTCAAAATTGATTTAATATATGGTTGTTATATAAACTAATATACAGTCAATCAAACTTTGGGAGAAAAAATCTTCGAAAGTTTATCGACTTATCCATTACTTTGCATAAACTTTCGACTGAGATATATGAAGGTTTGCCATTCAATTTGTTTTTTGAAAACTTCTTATATCAAACCACCCAGAAAATAAACATAACAAATTTACACAGTAGAGGATTTCCACTACGAAAATCTTTAATAAGATGCAAGAAATTTGTGTTTTCCAAATATGATACCTTCCACATTGATGTTTAACTTTTATTTTATTATGCAAATTTAGAATATTGATTAAATATATATGTATTAAATGAATTTTCATACATGTAAGAGTGCATGTCTGAGTTTGATTTTTATCGGTCGGTTTTGGCTTATTATATACTTTTTAAATGCTTCCAAATGGAATTTTAGCAGACACATTGATTCCAAAAGCTTACTTTCACAGATGGTTTCCGTCTGGAGTCTGGTATGTTTTAAAAGACTAAGTGTAATTGTCCCATGAATTTTGGGTAAACTCTTAGATTTTTCTCATGGCGTTTGTTCACATACAGAAATGTATAACGGAATGGCCCCCGGCTTTTGAGATATCTCAACGAGTCGTTTTCGATAGCAAATCCTGACGGGATGACATGCGGCCTGTGCGGTTAATAATACATCAAGTTATAAGTAAATGATGAAACCAGCAAAAACACTAGAGTTTTAGGTCTTATCACTCATACCATGGAAACCTTTTTTTACACGTCAAAGGTTATACGAGATAAGGATAATAACAATTGTAGTGAGAGGTTCGCTAGATGGTTTGGGTGTTCTGGTTTAGAACCTATCCGGGGGCATGAGCGAAGCATTGGTCCCTGTTTTAGTCTTCTCTTCCATTGCTGCATAGCATTTTCATTGTTGCTGTGGATTGCTTTGCCTGAATGGCGAAAACCGGTTCTGGTAACCAAAGCATATGTTGTTGCTGTTTTTTTCTTTTTGCATATTTTCATTCTATGCATTCACTTGTATATTCAACAAAACAATATTTTAGATTGAGCTGATACGAACTTCTTTAAAAAGAAAAGGAAAATAGACTAATAGTAGCTTTCAGTGGTCGTGCCGTTGATCCTTTTACTTATAGAAGATCTGTTTATCGTCCGCACTTTTATAAACTGAAATATTTGTGTACATTATCTTGCGGGTTCACCTGCCTATATCGTAACGATGCTAGTGCTAAAATATTCCAATATTTTTTTCAATATTGCCATCATTGTAAAGTTGTTTTTTTATATTTCATAGATTCTATGACTAGTGTGTTTACTAGGTTTATCTAACGTTTATCTGGGGTGAGAATTGGAGCCCCTCTACAAAAACTAATATCGATAAAGTAGTGAATGTCAAGAAGTGGCAATATACTAACTGAACGAGTGTTACAGCCATGCAGGAAGATTTCGGTCTCTGAAACAAAGGAGATAAGTAATAAGGAAAATTATGTTTTATATAATTAATCACAAGTTTGTATGAATTTGTTCCATCCTACGTACAATAAAACAGCAGAATTACCAGACAAATACATAACCCGTCTTTCAGAAAGTACCAAGTTCCTCATGATTATCACAAATACTCATTATCCCCACCTTCGAAAAAAACTTTCTGCTTATATTATTACTCTTCCAGATCTTGGCCAGCTATAACAAGCTGTGGTTAAGATTTAGTATTACATGTAGTTTGATGAGAGATTTTTAAAAATTGTTTATCTATTCAAGTATACTCTTTTCCCATACTTTACTGATATATTTACAAATCACTCGATCTGTTTTCCTACCCTTACTCCATACCTGACTAATTTATCAATTACTATATTATTCTCACATTAGCTCGTATTCACATTTTCTATGTTATAAGAATCCAGAGAGAATTCGGCATTTTACTATGACTGGGAAGTCGTCTAATGAACCAGAGCAACCAGTTCAACATGTTTCTTACATGCAACCAGTTTAAAACTCAATACAAGTACATATTTGAATTGCCATATGTATTTTACATCTACAAAAAACGATCTATAATATGTACAATTTCATTCATAAACCTAAATTCCTTGATAGATATTTTTCAAGAAAAAAAACAACATATTTAATATCATATTTAATGATAATTGCTAAGTAATTCCACTTTTATTTACATTTCTCATTTCACATAAATGTCGACTAAGTTAACTTAAATCAAACAGGAAGTTATTGTTTCAAAAATGCCTAAATATATCAAATCACATATAATTCCATTCAAAACACTTTTATTTCAATTTTTTAAAGTTGGCTGCTCAAATAAGACAATATAAATTTCCTTACACAATGCGAAACTAAAAGCAAATGAATTGGACGATTGGTCTGATCCTCGTCTTTTCTCACGAGATTTCAAGGGTTGGCTGAAGAACTAATGTGAGAATCGGTCATATTCTGATTCTGACAAGAATTTGAAGACAATGACTCAGGCGAAAGCCACCATCGATGGAATCAGTAATATACTCAACAAAAATAGAAACCTGACACTTTATATTTGGTGTATTTTCCTGGAATCAGATTTAAAGCTAATTGAATTGTGGTATGTAATAAAAATTGTGCATGTTTTGAACTTAATTATGCATTTTGATATTTTTGGTGCATGAAACAAGTGATTCAGTGGTTATTTTCTTTTGGATGGTGCAAAAATATATAGATTTTGAATATGCACCTCATACTTATTCAAAGTTACAGTGTCAGGTTTCTTTTTTTGTTGAGTATAGATGAAACGGGATTTTTGAAAGCCACCGAAAACGGAAGTAATGAAAACATTGCAGGCTCGGTTTGATCGAGCCTGTTCTTGGGTGGTAATAAAAAATGCATATTACTATCCTCGCCGCCTGGCACCAGGTTATTCGCAACATCAACACAAGTAAACATTGCGATTTAGATACATCCCAAACGATGGTATACATATGGCGGTTAACAACGAACTTAGCATACTCACAATGCATGTTCAAATTATAACCATTCCATGCTCCGTGGCGTTTGGTCTCCAGACAACAAAAATGGGTTTGCCCTAAACGAGAAATCAAAAATCGGAAACAGAAGATAATTTAACAAGAGATCTCAGAATATAAATACACCCTGCCTAACTTTAAAAGCAGGACGTATATATTTGCTGAAATACTGAAACCATCCATCTTAAAACTGACCGAAGTATTAAAACGAAAATAGTTTTAGAATTACTATTAACGAACAAATAATCAACGATGTAGTGGTTTACTCCCTTTTTAGTATCGTACTAAACAACCTTCAAGGAACGTAACTGATTATAGGTCTGCTTGAATGTACGGGTGATTTCTACAGCTGCCACACGGCACAATCAAGGCAGCTGTGATATTGAAATTGATGAAAAGGGAACATTCTTAAATTACAATTAAACTTTTTATCGAACACAAAAGGACATAAATCTCCCTGAATGTAATGAAGAGCGTCTCCCTGAATATAATGAAGAGAGTCTCTTGTTGTTTGTTTTATTGTCTCAAATTATCAAGATCACAAAAGCCAAAAGGAGTACAGAAGATAACGTTTTGCAATGCAGATAATAAACGATTTAAGCATCTAATCAGCAAATGAACTTTATCAGGACTTACAGTTTATACATGTAACTTATTCAATTGAAATCGCTCCACTACATGCGTAATCAATAAATTTAATGCGTTCATTCGGAAAAAAATGTTGTTGCAAAACATGCATGCCAGGTACCTTTTAGCCTCTGTAATTCCCAGTTGTGTAAGTGGAGGTAGCGGAATACGTGCGGGATGAGGATTAAGTAGAGTGAGACGATTTCTTAAAAGGCAAAAGTTTTTTTTTCAATTACACCTAACTTTCCCTTTTTTTCTACATCCGACTTTATTATTGTTTTCATTCGAAAATCAGTTCATGTTAAAAAAAACACCATTCAAAATGCAGCAATGAAAAGGCATCTAGAACCATGGTTATTCGTGAGTTTTGCGTCGATTTTAAACTAATGCGGGTGGGGGTCTTTCTGTGCAAAATGAAGTTATAAAAATGTAGCACTTGAAAAGTTTACAATAAATTTGAATAAAAGCAAATATAACACAATTAAAGACCTTATTAGAAAAGCGGACACCTATACTTCGATTTTCAGATAAAATTTACAATCTTAGTTAACAAACGTTTACTAGATAATTTTAATTGAAGTAGGTTATGGGGTATCCTCACTATAAGATAAATATCATATGAAAAGTATTTGCCTTTGGTCATCCAGGCTTGTATCATCTCGAAAACTATCGCTACTGCTATCATTAAGAAATAAACGTTAATGAAGCATGTTAACACAATAATATTTTCGTGGATTTAATACATCTTGAATTAAATTAGAACATCCCAAGGGGCTAAAGGCGTATGGCTTCCGGTGGATACAAAATAACAGGAGCTCCTTCCGCAGTTCCGACGAATTCAGATCTCTTGAATAGTGTAATTGGCAATTTTGTTACAAAAGCTGACCTTGATGTAAGTGAATATTTATTATCAATTAACAACACAGAGTTTGACTCCTGTTTCTTACAATCATTCCCATCAGAAAATATCCAAAAACAACGTAATATTATATGGATTTTTCCATTTTTTACCTCTTTACAGAACACAAAGAATGCAACGCAATCGTGTTCCACCCCCTTACCCGTTACAAGAATTTTCCAGCTACAGCATAAAGACGGGGTTTTCGCTGCTCAAGAATTTCAAAGAAACTGAAATCTACTTTACAATAATTATATCTCATAAACAGTCCTGGATTGACCTATAGGTATTTATTTCTACTTTCCTTTTTGTCGTTCAAATAGCGTCTATGGCAATTAATGTTTAATTAAAACAATAAATAATTGTCTTAAGCTAAATAAATCTAAAATGCTTTTTAATAAATACATTGTTCGAAGTTTCATTTCTGAGTGACTTCCAAACTAGTGCTTTTTGGGGTTTTTGCTAGGTTAATTTTACAATCTCTGTTCTGATAAACTGATCGGAGTTACGCCACATAATTGGAATTAGGAAAATATCTGGTAAAATATTTCTGGTAGAATTTTTTGAAAACCAAGCTCTCTCTCTTCCTCTCTTCTCGGCTGTGTAGAGGTCTGTGTCTTTTAAATATGACAATTCCTGATATAAGTATTTCACTTTTTTCAAATATTATCATAAATATAATATTATTTTCCAAACGTTTGTTTATAGTTTATCTAAATAACAAAACGTTTCCACAAAGTATTTTCATCGCGACTTGTTTGGCATTAAGTGCATTCAGAACACTTCCGACAAAATGCATCGCATTTAAAATATCAACGCAAACGTACCAGGCGCTTATTCAAATCTCGGCGCAAACTCTAGAGTAAAAGTCATCATCGTGTTCTATTTTTAGACACCCAGATTTTGTTTGAAAATAATTAACGCAATAATTAATAGGATTTTTGCCGGAAAGGTTAAAATAATTATTATGATGCTACGAAACAAAAAAAAACATGGCAGTGCCGAAAATTTTAAAAATATATAATATTATATGATGATGACATCCTTAGGGAAAAGTGAGAGGTTGTTGCACCTTAACACTTTGCTAAAACCCCAACTGGCAAATTGTTGCCACTGATCGTTCCAAGGCGGTAACCTATCAGGTTCTTTTTTTCGTAATGTTTTAGACTAATGTTGTTTGTTGTTGTTTAATTGATTATTTTATTAAACCATGTTTTCTTGTCCTCTCTTATTCTTTGCTGTTTGTTCAGGCTGTCTTTTCTGAGTGTGGCTGGCTATTCCTGATATGAATGTGTCACTTTTTTTCTTTTTTTTAACAATATAATAAATAGAAATAAATGGCCTAACTGTGTGTTGTTTTATTCTAAGCGAGATTTAGCGATCATGAAACTACTATGAAACTGCTGTTCATACTTTCTCTGATACAACTCTGTTCTTTCCAGTTTATGAAAAAGACAACATCTTATGAAACCTTTAAAATTTCGTGATTTTGCGTGCATGTAAAACAGTGGCATTTGTCTATATCAGAGTTACCAAAACTAGAAATTTACAAAAATTTATCATCACTTTTAACAATAATGCTATTATCCTTAATTAACAATATCAGACACACTGTAAATGTTCGCCTTTTATTTTCATGTTTGTCAGATCCAAAGCAAGCTTTGAAAATGTTTTGAAAACGCAAAAAGTGAAATATGCATAACAGTTACAGCCTCTTCACACCACAGCAAACAACCAGAGAGGAAAACAGAGCATTGGTTTATAAAACGACAAATTTCAAATACAAAACCACAGGGTTACCTTATTAGAATGGTCAACTGTTTTAAACATCTTACGCTCATTCAAAGTTAAACATCTCAACCGCAGGATTCAACCACTCTTGATTCTCGCTGTAGATGTTGGCAGTACATTAAGTGTCTTTTAATTATATTATTTTCTGATCTTATTAATGAAGACACAAACCCTGTACTTGTCTAAATACATGTACTACTTCAATGCGTGTTGCATAAGCTGATAAAAATGGGTTGATTGAAGTGTCAACACATCAAACCCTGAAAACAGTAAGTCATAAAGTATCAACGATGAAGTGGTTTACTCCCTTTTAAGTATAAATGATTTATACAATACTCTAGGTGTAAATATCTTATTTTCTGCATTGTCAAAAAACACTAGAGCTTTAAAAGTAAACATTTGAGTTGAAGCTTGTTTAAGTACTTTTCTATTGAAAAGATCGCTCAAATTACATTTAATTTTTATATTGATTTTGGACAGTTTTAACGATAAGTTAGGCAATAGAAAAAATATTTTAGATTCTCATCCCCGCCCGCCCCTGTCCAAAACCACCCGCCCCAAAAATTTATCGGACCTTGTTGATCACGGTCTACGCTTCTACGAAAAATCAAAAAGGTTTTTTTCTCATTACGCGTCACATTTGGGGCATGTCACGGAAAATGTACATTTGGTAATAATTTTGAAATTTAAGTTGTAACAGTAACTATATTCGTACAGAACTTACAGTTATCTTTGATTTTGTCATACTTAACAGTGATTGTGTTATATGTTTTGATGTCGTCTGCTCAACCTTATGATGTCATTTCAAGAAATGACGTAAACTTTCCGAAGGTACCTTTTCCATTTAGTTTTCTTAGTTTTCCTATCCAAAGATTTCCGTAAATGTAAGGTGTAGTCCTTGAATACGCTTGCACTTTTTTGAAACTCTTATCAACGCAAGAGATGATGATATGATTGATTATTAATCTTATATGTACAAAATGTCACTTGAACGTAAATTAAATTAAAATAGGGCATTCGTTTCCTTCAAACATTTAGCTATTGTGTTAAGCTTTCTAGATATTCACCTTACAAACTTAAGATTATTATTATTATTATTATTATTATTATTATTATTATTATTATTATTATTATTATTATTGTTGTTGTTGTTAGTATTATTGTCGCCGTGAAAAAAAGCAAATTTTACTATCTGAAATATTTTCTTTTCGATCGGGATCAGATTTTTTGACATTTCTTCTAAAAATCTTTTGCAGCGACAATTCCAAAAACAACAAAAGATGAAGCTTTTGATATGTATAATATAGTTTTTTACCTTTTTAACCCCCGATGACAAATTGTTTATCCACTTACCCTTCCAAGACGGTAATGCTAAGGGTCCTCTTTTTTGTTAATTGCTTGTGGTGTCTGATTGATTATGAAATATTGATTCTGAAATTGATATTCTTATAAACACATGTTCTCTTTTACTCTCTGCGCTTTGTGGGGAGGTTGTGTTTACTGAGTTTGTCAATTTATAGTATTTTAAACGTAATGTTTTTTGCGGAAAATACTATCCATGTGCGTTTGTTTACAGACTCATGTGCTGTGTCAGTGCTGTCGAGTAACAGAAACCATGATGTCAACATTCAAATGCAAGCATAAAGAATTTTCTGTGAACCTGTCAAACCAGCTTGAAGAAAAGGGCATTAACGATGATATCATTCAAACCAGAAGAAAAACGTTTTTCCGCATAGAAAACATGTATGACCTACATTTTAAGGATGAAGTTACCCTCTTTCTAGGAAGTCAGTCGGAAGGAACTGCCACTGCTGATTCTGATCTAGATAAGCTCTGGTACTATGAAAAATTCAATGTTGTTCAATCAGATGTTGAAAAGGTACAAGGAAAATGTAACTTTACGGTTGTTGAAGACGACACAACTGCTCCAGGTTACTGTCGCGTTCACTTGTTGTTGTCGGACTGGATTGAATTTATTCAACACTTACTATCATTAGGATGTTCTCACGACTCGCTCTCGCCTGAAGTTATTCAAAGCATACTCCCACGTGAGAATTCTCAAAACTCAAGCTTGCCTGAAGATATTCAACACGCAAACTCAGATGCGATTTCCCAAAACTTACTCTCGCCTGGTGATATTTTAAAACTACTCTTACGTGGATATTATCAACACTTGCTCTCGCCTGGTGATCGTCTACACCTAAGCTCATTTGAAGTTTATCGGCTAGGTTTTGTCTTGATTCACAATCCCGTCTACGACAACAAAAATATATGTGTCCAAAATGAAGCCATGTTGCAAACAAATAACTTTAAATTTTTAACTAAAAGACCACTTTTTACGAAACGGCGCGGACCAACAACAGTAGACGAAAGTAAAATAGATAATGTTGGAGCCTTGCCACTTGCCTCCTGGCCGATTGAGTCTGAAGACTGGATATGTAATAAACGTATGGCAAACTGGCCGTCCCATGAGATGATGGATCAAATTAAAAAACACACATGCTTGCTAGTACCAGTTGGCCACCGTAAGAGCGATCGGAAATTCGTGGAATGGAGGATTTCATATTCAATAACGGAACGATATTTAATGTTCAATATGAATACCGTGCAACTTCAATGTTACGTTTTACTTAAACTGATCAGAAAACGTTTTCTGAATAAGAAAGTTTCAAGTTATCATCTTAAAACAATACTATTCTTTACGGTTGCTGCGTCCAATGAAAAGGACTGGACAAAAGATAAACTTTCTTCTTTTGTTCTTCAGTGTTTGAAAACACTTGCATTGTGGCTTCAATCGGGATACTGTCCACACTTTATCAATAATAAAATAAATTTATTTCAGAGGAAGATTTCTTTGTTTAGTAGGAAAAGATTACTTGAAAGGGTTAACCTTTTGATTGAAAATGAGACAAAATATTTACACGTAATTCAAAATCTAATTTCTTCTGAAATGGTAAATGTAGGCCATATTAAACAATATTTGCGGTATATCGAAATAAATTATAGAAGCTTTCTTACGAATGACGTTGTCGGACTTGTCAATTCTGAACAAACATTGCCACGGATGACACTAAAAAAGGTGTTTTCGGATGAAGAATTAAGAATGAACTCTGTTCTAGAAAACGGCAGTGTTGAAGAAAAAGAGGCTGCACGGGCTCTTCTACCAGGTATTGTTGGTAATCAGGCGGCCATCGAGGCGTCTGAGTGCGTATTGAACGGACAACCTGTTTGTCACAACATACTAGAGAAACTTAAATCTGTTCAAACCCATGATAATCTGTCAGCGATTCTCAAATTAGCAACCATACATTATACATTTCGCGAGAACGACATAGTTTTGTCGTATCTGGAATATTTCATAAAGGAAGGATCCCATGGAAACCTTTTTACTGTATGCCCGCAACAAACGTTTGTGAAAGGAACGTTCAATGAAAATTGGAAATTTACCTGTTGTGTTCGATTTCTACAACAAGAACTGCCGATATGTCCACGTGGCCTTGTGTACGAAATGTATCGATCAACTAAGCATGACAGGAAAACCCGGTATGCGGGATCGCAATCTTGGATGGACACAGCTGAAATAGACCCGCTACCTTATTTTTATTACCTTAAAGCTTTGCTATTATATAAGGAAGTAGGACAAAACAAGCTAGGTGATGACGTAATGATGGAAATGGAAAGATACGTAAATACCCGGCTTTTTAGTTCTCCCATTGCTCATCCAGAAACGATATACAATCTCCTTGGTCAGTGGTATGCAAACCAAGGGCAGATTACTCTAGCCTTCAAGTATTACACTTTGTCATTGAAGCGAAGACCCAATAACAATGCTGCAAATTGGCTTCTCTGCCTTTTACTGTATAAAGAAAACTCAAAATCGATTTAATATATGGTTTTCATATAAACTAAGATACAGTCATTCAAACTTTGGGAGAAAAAATCTTCGAAAGTTTATCAACTCTGCCATTATTTTGCATAAACTTTCGACTGAGATATATGAAGGTTTGCCATTCAATTTGTTTTTTGAAAACTTCCTTTATCAAACCACCCAGAAAATAAACATAAAAAATTTACACACTATAAGATTCCCACTACGAAAATCTTTAATAAGATGAAAGAAATGTGTGTTTTCCAAATATGATACCTTCCAATGAGCACATTGATGTTTAACTTTTGTTTTATTACGCAAATTTAGAATATTGATTAAATATATGTGTATAAAATGAATTTTCATACATGTAAGAGTGCATGTCTTTGTTTTTTATCGGTCGGTTTTGGCTTATTATATACTTTTTTTAAATGCTTCCAAATGAATTTTAGCAGACAAATTGATTCCAAAAGCTTACTTTCACAGATGGTTTCCGTCTGGAGTCTGGTATGTTTTAAAAGACTAAGTGTAATTGTCCCATGAATTTTGGGTAAACTCTTGTAGATTTTTCTCATGGCGTTTGTTCACATACAGAAATGTATAACGGAATGGCGCACGGCTTTTGAGATATCTCAACGAGTCGTTTTCGATAGCAAATCCTGACGGGATGACATGCGGCCTTTGCGGTTAATAGTACATCAAGTTATAAGTAAATGATGAAACCAGAAAAACACTGGAGTTTTAGGTCTTATCACTCATACCATGGAATCCTTTATTTAACGCCAAAAGGTTATACGAGATAAAGATAATAACAATTGTAGTGAGAGGTTCGCTAGATGGTTTGGGTGTTCTGGTTTGGAACCTATCCGGGGAAATGAGCGAAGCAATTGTCCCTGTTTTAGTCTTCTCTTCCATTGCTGCATAGCATTTTCATTGTTAGTGTGGATTGCTTTGCCTGAATGGCGAAAACCGGTTCTGGTAACCAAAGCATATGTTGTTGTTGTTTTTTCATATTTTCATTCTTTGCATTCACTTGTATATTCAACAAAACAATATTCTAGATTGAGCTGGTCGTTACGTTGATCCTTTTACTAATAGAAGATCTGTTTACCATCCGCACTTTTATAAACTGAAAATATTTGTGTAAATTATCTTGCGGGTTAAACTGCCTTTATCGTGACGATGCTAGGGCTAAAATATTCCAATATTTTTTTCAATATTGTCATCATTGTAAAGTTATTTTTTAAATATTTCATAGATTCTATGACTATGGTGTGTTTACTTGGTTTATCTGACGTTTATCTTGTTGTATATTGTATTGTTTGAAATAGAATATACTTTACTGCGCATGCTTATATATTTGCCGCTTTAAGTTGTCTGTTAAAGATTCTGTCTTATAATAAAACTCCACGTAGAAACACTAATGTGTTCGTCACAATAATCACATTAGTGATTGTCATACCATATCAACAACAATACAACATATCTGGGGTGAGAATTGGAGCCCATGCACAAAAACTAATATCGTACTAAAGTAGTGAATGTCAAGAAGTGAACAATATGTTAACTGAACGAGTGTTACAGCCATGCAGGAAGATTTCGGATGGCGGTCTCTGAAACAAAGGAGATAAGTGATTAGGAAAATTCTGTTTTACACAATCACAACTTTGTACAAATCAATTTTCCATCCTACGTACAAAAACCCAGCAGAATTACCATACAGGTGCATGCCACGTCTTTCATAAAGTACCAGGGTCCTTATGATTTCACAAATACTCATTATCCCCACCTTCGAAAAAAAACCTTCTGCTTATATTATTACTCTTCCAGATCTTGGCCAGCTATAACAAGCTGTGGTTAAGACTAAGTGTTACATGTAGTTTGATGAGAGATTTTTAAAAATTGTTTATCTATTCAAGTATACTCTTTTCACATACTTTGCTGATATATTTACAAGTCACTCGATCTGTTTTCCTACCCTTACTCCATACCTGACTAATTTATCAATTACTATATTATTCTCACATTAGCTCGTATTCACATTTTCTATGTTATAAGAATTCAGAGAGAATTCGGCATTTTACAGTGACTGGGCAGTCGTCTAATGAACCAGAGCAACCAGTTGAACATATTCCTAACATGCAACCAGTTTAAAATTCAATACAAGTACATGTTTGAATTGCCATATATATTTTACATCTACAGATAACGATCTATAATATGTACAATTTCATTCATAAACCTAAATTCCTTGATAGATATTTTTCAAGAAAAAAAAAACATATTTAATATTATATTTAATGATAATTGCTAAGTTATTCCTCTTTTATTTACATTTCTCATTTCACATAAATGTCGACTAAGTTAACTTAAATCAAACAGGAAGTAGGGGTTTCAAAAATGCCTTAATATATCAAATCACATATAATTCCATTCAAAACACTTTTATTTCGATTTTTTAAAGTTATCTGCTCAAATAAGACAATATAAATTTCCTTACTATGCGAAACTAAAAGCAAATGAATTGGACTATTGGTCTGAACCTCGTCTTGTCCCACGAGCATTCAAGGGCTGGCTGAAGAGCTAATGTGATAATCGGCCATATTCCGATTCTGACAAGAATTTGAAGACAACGAGGCGAAAGCCATCATCGATGGAATCAGTAATAGATGAAAGGGGATTTTTGAAAGCCACCGAAAACGGTAGTAATGAAAACATTGCAGACTCGGTTTGATCGAGCCTGTTCTTGGCGGTAATGGAAATGCATATAACTATCTGTTGGTATACATATGGCGGTTAACAAGGAACTTACTCACAATGCATGTTCAAATTATCATTCCATGTTACGTGGCGTTTGGTCCCCAGACAAAAAAAATGGGTTTGCCCTAAACAAGAAATCAATAATCGGAACGAAACATAATTTAAGAGGAGATCTCAGAATATAAATACATCCTGTCTATCACAGTGAACTCAAAATGCTAAACTTTAAAAGCAGGAAGTAAATATTGGCTTGAATATTGAAACCACCCATCTCAAAACTGATCGAAGTATTAAAACGAAAATAGTTTAAGAATTACTATTAACGCACATAAGTATCATGCTAAACGACCTTCAACATGTTCAAAGAACGTGACTGATTATAGGTCTGCTTGAATGTACAGGTGATTTCTACGGACGCCACACGGCACAATCAAGTCTGCTGTGGTATTGGGATTGATGAAATGGGAACATTACAATTAATCTTTTTAATCGAACACAAAAGGACATAAATCTCCTTTAATGTAATGTAGAGCGTCGTTTGCCCTCGCGAGTCTCTTGATGTTGATTTTATTGTCTCAAATTATAATGATCACATAAGCGAAAAGGAGTACAGAAGATAACGTTTTGCAATGCAGATAATAAAAAGATTAAAGCATCCAATCAGCAAATGCCGTACAGTTTATAACTAAGTATTATGAAGTTGAAAACGTATTGCAACATGCGTTATCAATAAATTTAATGCGTTCATTCCGAAAGATGTTGTTGTTGTTACAAAACATGCCCAATGGGTACTATTAGCCTATTTGTCATTCCCAGTTTTGTAAGCTAAAGTGGGGGAACACGAGCGGGATGTGGATTTAGTTAAGTGAGACCATTTCTTTAAAGGCATAAGGTTTTTCACTTACACCCGACGTTCCCTTTTTCCCTTACACCCGACTTAATTATTGTTTTCATTTGAAAATCGGGTTTTGTTAAATAAAGCATTAAAAATGTAGCAATGAAAAGGAATCTAGAACTATGGTTATTCATCAGTTTTGCTTCGATTTTAAATTAATGCGGGTGGGGTTTTTCTGTGAAAATGAAGTTATAAAAATGTAGCACTAGAAAAAGTTTACATTATATTTAAATAAAAACAAAAAAAATAACATAATTATAGACCTTATTATAAAAGCGGACACCTTTACTTCGATTTTAGATCAAATTTACAATCTTGATCATCAAACGTTTATTAGATAACTTTATTTTAAGTAGGTTATGTGGTATCTTCACTATAAGATAAATATCATAGGACAAATATTACCCTCTTGTCATTCATTCTTGTTTCATTAGAAAAACTATTGTTTCCTCTATCAGTGGGAAATAGACGTTAATGAAGCATGTTAACACAATAATATTTTTGGGAATTAAATACATCTGGAATTAAATAAGAACATCCCCAGAATCTTAAGGCATATGGCTTCCGGTGGATACAAAACAACAGGAGCTCCATCCACAGTTCCGACAAATTCAGATATCTTGAATAGTGCACTTGGCGATTTTGTTACAAAAACTGACCTCGATGTAAGTAAATATTTATTTGACTCCAGTTTCTAACAATCGCCACTTGCACTGTTTAATCACATGGACCTGAATTTCCATCAGAAAATATCCAGATACATGTACAACGTAATATTATATGGATTTTTCCGTTATATATCGATATACAGAACACAAAGAATGCAACTCAATCGTTTTCCACCCCCTAACAAATGATAGTGCCTTTAGCTGTGAGCGAACCCGCACCGTCACGACGAGAGCGCCTAGCCCTGCAATTCCGGCGAGGCAACCAACTGAGATAAAGAATTTTCCAGCTACAGCATAAACACTGGGTTTTCACTGCTCAAAAATTTAAAGAAACTCAAATCTACTTTTTATAATAATAATAATATCTCATAAACAGTCCTGGATTGACATATCGGAATTTATTTCTACTTTCCTTTTTGTTGTTCAAACTGGGTCTATGGCAATTAATGTATAATTAAAACAATAAATAATTGACTCAAGCTAAATTAATCTATGCTTTTTAATAATACTTTTAAATAAATCGTTCGAAGTTTCATTTCTGAGTGACTTTCCAGCTAGTGCTTATTTTGGTTTTTCCACGATTAATTTAACAATCTCTGTTCTGATAAACTGACCGGTGTTACATCACAAAAAGGATTTGATGACTTCAGAAGGACTATTTTTCAGGTGTTATTATTGATTATTGTTATTTTCTTTAAAATTCTTCACCAGAGAAAACCCCGGGTCAACGCTATAGCTGAAAATTCTTGTAACGGGTCAGTGAGTGGGGAACGGTTGCATTCCTTGTGTTCTTTACATAGACAATGTTATATATAAAGTATCTGGATGTTTCGGAAAGAAATTCATGTTCCTGTGGTTTTATTTATGTTTTAACTCAAAAACAAGTATTAAACTTATGTACGGTGTACTTTTTTTTCTTTGCTGAGGTTTCATTGAATACTTGCTTATTGCGCTAATGATTCCAATGTTGTATTGATATCAGGCCATTATTAAAAGAAATAGCATGTGTGAAAATCATGTTTTCTTTAGTCGTTTTCTTTAATCATTTATGCACTCACTTTCGATTTCAGACAAAGACAAATGAATTGAAACAAGAACTCGGTTTTCAGATTGAGAGACTTGGGAAACAAGTAGACAAAATTCTCTCATACATAAAGCATGAAAAAGTTCCAACACCACTTCGCTCACAAGACAGTGAACAAGTGACCCTGATTAGACGTAAGAAGGGTTTGGGACGTGTTTTATCAATGTCAGAGCCTTCATTAATACGAGGAGATTTAGAGATCGTTCACAGAGGTGCTGGTCGCACGAACTGGAAAGGCCAATTCCACGAGGGGTGGTCGTTAGCTAAAACACGTAGTAATATTGATTTAAGTCGAGTGGATAGCAATGGTATAACTTCAGTTGTTGTTTCTTTGGCGAATTCAACTTTAAATTTAGATGAGATTAATGCAATGTATTCCAAAGTGATTTATTTAAATACATAATTGATCAGCTCCCAAGTATATTATAGTATATGAATGTTTAATATATCCGATTTACAAATAAAAATAAATATTGAGTTGTTGGTATTAGATGATATGTAGTTTTTGCCTATATGATGTTAAAAAGCCTCTTTAATTCATATTTTATTGGAAATATTAAATTGAATATACACATAAATTATCATTTGGGTGCTTGTGCTAACTACATCACCTCAACCTATTAACAACCCAGTATCGACAAACTAATGTATGTGTGTAAAAATGTTACAATAATTATTTGTATGTACATGTTTTTAGGATGAAGAAAGTACCGTTGACCGACTTCATATTTTAAAAGTGTTATTAAACATACAAGTGAATAGTCTATCATGCATATAAACAAGCGCAGTTCTTCGATATTTACCATGGACGTTTGTTTATGATTCTTATTTGTTGTAATTAACAAACAATACAATAACTTCAATAATATATTAATGCTAAAAGAGCGATCTTTAAACAATAATAAGAAATAGAAATGATCACACCTTTCTTATCTATTTTATGCTTCCTTTTAGTTCGATCATAAACGCCAGCATATTTATCTAAAGTATTTGCAAAACTGTGATAATTTCAACTGTACGTATATCTTTGATCAAACAAGTTTTGTTATCGACGTTTTGATATTCGTTTTTTTTTTATTTAAGATTGACCAGTATGTTATTTTTTTTCAATGTTATGGTCACAATCAATAATCTTACCCCTTTAGAAAGGACATTATTATATACGAAGCGAGGACAAAACATAAATGAGTACTAACGTTTTAAGGAGCTACTTTTTTGCCGGTTGTCTTAAAAAAAAAACAACACCAAAATCAAAATTTGTCACAGGTAAACAATTTAACCCTGGTAATGCAAACACATTTTAATTTATAGTTTAATTTTTTCCATTCGTTTAGGGTGCTGTTTGTTGGGAAAATATCTAAAATTTCAACTTGGAAATATTTCAAGCTAAAAGATAATGGGATAATATAACACGAGCGCAATGGAAGCTGGCCGTTGTGGAGGTGTAATTCGTATGTGGTTCGATCTCTGGTCTCTGAAAAAGCGGAAGCGGCGAAGTTTCATCTCAACATCAAGAGAATATTCATGTTTCGACTTTCGAATATATCTTATTCCTTACTCTCAATATCTAGTTGAGTCAAACTTTTCTCATATATAGATTCGAATGTACTTACCTCGTTCTCAAGTAAGTCGAGGAAACCTTTTAAGTCAGTCAAAGGCTTTTGTTTTTTCGCCAGCGATAACTTCTCGAACAAAAGCGCTCAATTTTACGCCTCATTGTATCACACTGTCTCTGTAGCTCGTGCGGATTGATGTGTTAGAGTTATTTCACCAAGACAATTTGTACTTGTTTGTTCATATGAGAACCTTTGGGGGAATGTTAGAGGTTGGTGCAACCTAGAACCGTGTTTAAACATCCAATGGCAAATTTTTCTGCCACTGACCGTTACAAGGCGGTAACCCCTGGTGTTAGACATTTATCAACCTCTCTGTTCCTCTTTACTTATTGGATGTGTGAGGAGTCTGTGTCTTCTAGATATAGAAACTCATGATATGCATATTTCACGTTTAAAAACATTTGTAAAAGTCGTCTTCTTTAAACGAAAATATGTTATTGGGAAATTTTGTACACGTACATGTAATTGTAAATTATTGTACTTTTTTCAGATAATGTTGTTGATGAACGAAAATGCTTAGCAGACGCCATTCAGACTCACATTGAGGACATACGAGAAGAAGTTATTTTCAATGAAAGTGAACTGCCTGATTTTCTAGTTGGAGAAAACTGTCTTACCGGAGACGAATGCGACGCGTTAAGAAAAGCTGTCAACAGAAAAGATCAAATTAGAAGGCTTGTCAAATTGCTTGTTGGTAGAGATTCGAAAGTTCTTTTATGTTTCATGGACCATTTGAAGAAAACGAACGAATCAGTTTATACGAAAATTCATAAAACATACACAAGAAATAAACAATCTGGAAACAGAGAACATTTATGCGCGTTTTGTTTGCTCACAACAAATTTTGATATCAAGTATTTCGCAGATGCTCTCTGGGCTAATCATCTCATTGACGATGACATTTATCATAACGTCGTGTATTCAGAAGACCGAGTTCAGCAGAAATCTCTCTGGCGTGAATTAATTTTAAATATGGAGACGACGAAATCAGACAAACCATTTCAACAGTTAATAAATTCCATTAGAAAAAAACAAACATATGACTACTTAATTGAGGGACTGAAAGAATTGTGGGCAAAAAACTGTGGAATGTTAAAGTGTTCTTGTAGACAATATTCTATATCTTTTGACCCACCTTCCAATGAACAAAGTTTATACCCTAATACTTCCACAAGTATTTCCGACGAACGACAGATAAATGAGTCTCCTAGTGAAATGGTATCAAATATGTTAAATGATTTACAACTTAACAGGAATATCAGCCCTGATATCAGCTCAGATCCTTCAGTCAAATCTTTAAAAGCGGAAGTTGTTTTGACACTTGAAGCTAAAAATGACAGAGCGGTCACAGAGATTGCACAATCACAAATTCGCAACACAAAAGTTGTTGTAGGCAATGAACGAAGTAAATCAAAGAAAATAGATTGTGCTGAACCTAAGGGTACATCAAATCGCAAAGAGACGGAAAAGAAGAATACAACTGGAAATAAACAACATGTTTCGGTCACAACTGAAGAAAGTGAAATAGTTTCAGCTAAAACAGACCCTTCGTTTAGGCTTAAAAATAAATATCCTACTGTACAAAAGTCAACTTCATTTTTAAAAAAAGCGTCAGCGGTACAGATAAATGATGATTCTGTTTCACCATTAGACAATGGGTTGAAAGACACTATGAAAATAACACCAGAAGAAAATGTTAGAAAAGGTGCGGTTAAAGGAATGATCAGTTGGTTTAATAATCAACGGTTTTAAAGGGTAGCAAACATTGCAAATGGCGAATACTGGCTAAAATTTCAAAAATGAATTTAGGTGTAAATACTTATTGCCACCTACATTTTAGTAAAGAAATGTATTTAGCTATGGATGTACTAATGTTTGCAAGCTCAATTTAGTGTAATTCATGTTCTAATTATCAAGCACTTACTAAAACAAAAGAAACACCGTTTGAATGAAAACTCTGAAATTCGTGGACAAATTTCCAAAGCAAATCATACCTGAAATAAGTATGTGCTGGTCTACAATGTTTAGTGCCAATTCTTCAAAAAAAAACGTTAGAGTTTTCGTAAAATTCAAAGAAAACTTACTTCCGGGTTCTACTTTCGGTTTGAAGTCAGTTTAAATTACCAAAAAATGATTATCATTAAGCTCTTAACACATTATTATACTTATGGACTTGTCAAGACCTTATCAAGTGACTAATTTATTAACTAATGATACTTGTGTTATGTTAGATGTTGGTACCTTTATTTATAAGAAAGAAAAAGTAAACAATATATCCTAATGAACTGAATCATGAAATTCAGAAATGCAATTAAATTTTCTTTTGATTTTAATCTCTCAATTGATAATGGTCTTTGACTGTTGAAAGCTTTACTAAAAGTTCTTTTTTAATTATAACCTGTTGTTTATAAAGGCTGAAATACTCTATACTAACTTGTTCTATAATGCTATCGAACAGTGTAAGGGTGTAGTAAAAACTGCAAGCGTTGTGTCAGGTTCGATCCTTACGTTTATTTACTCTGAAGCGTTAATACTAACAAAACAATAACAATGACGTCAACGTAAAAGTACGTCGACCGCGATGAGGCGCCAATACGTCACGCACATAAATGCATACGTTAAGTGACAAATGAATGTGCTGTCTGTATAAAATATTATTTGTATTATTCATGAACCGATAAAAGTGAGACTGTATGATTTAGTTGTTGTTTGTTTTTCTGTTGTTTGTTTTTATATAAAGCTACTCACAGTTTTCTGTAGCGCGAAAATATATGGTAATCTTACAATTCGTTAATAACTACATAATATATACATGCTGTACCAACAAGAAAAAGAACACACGCTATTTGACAACAATTTTTCGGTAGCTTGTTATTATTTCACTTCGGAGTATTTATCAGTTTAACTTTGATGGTAGACAAATGCTAATTTCAAACCATGCAGAATGCTTACAATTGCGGTTGGCAGTATAGAGACATACTTGAACTATCCTCCATTGGGGATTCGGATGGTGCGTACCATGTCTATTGCCTGGTTGGCTAAGCTCTGCAGCAGTATTTGTAAGGCTTTGGGGGTATCTATACATTATTATTATACAGCCTATCTACTCTTCGATATCTTCGATTGGTGTCAGCTGTGGTTTGGATATTTCCTTATTATGAGCCTCTTTTAGGAAAATTCATCTCCAGATATTTTAAGCATTCTCAGATTTATATGCTATTTTGTTAAATAACATAATGTTATGTTTCATTTTCTGCCAAATATTTTATAACTTTGTTACAACTTATCACTATTTTCAATGTGTATTCCACCAAAAGAATATTTATGATTGTCGTCTGATTGACCTATCAACGCAGTTTCACAGACGTCCACTTGACGACGAAAAATTGTCGCATGACGTCTCTTGTAAAAGTCTTTATTCCATGGATAGATGAAAAGGGAACTTTGAAAGCAATCAACACGACAAATATGAAAATATTGCAGACTTGGTTTGGTTGAGCCAGTTCATGGAAGTAGAGGAAATGCATATTACTACCTACGCCGCCTAGCCCCGGGTTTAGCGCAATTCAATATTTACCCCAATAAACAGTACAATTTTGACCATTCCAAACGATGGTGTGCATAATATTATGACGGTGGACATGGACCCTTCAATGCTGTATTTTCCGATTAATACCATTCCATGTTCAGCGCCGTATGGTCCCCAGATAAAAGAATGGGGTTGCCCTAAACGAGAAAAAAAATATGCATATCAGAAATGGACACATCCAGCAAACACAGCCTCCCCACACAGCCAAACAGAAGGAGGAAAAGAGAGCATGGTTTTACAATAATCAGTTTCAATAGGGACGCCACAAACAATTAACGAAAGAGAGAACCCGAGGGGCTACCGCCTTGGAACGAAACAATGCGGAACTTAACAAAACAGAATTTTGACAGGGGATCTTAGAATATAAATCTGCATATTTCAGACAACGCCAAAGGCAAAATATAAAAAGCGGGAAGTATAACCTTGGGGGTGATTGAACAAAATCCAAACCTTTATTAGCTGTGAAATTGAAACCACCCATCTCAAAACTGGCAAAATTGTAAAACAGAGGTAATTTTAGAAGTACTTTATACTGTATTGTTTTGCTTTGATAGCTATGTTCCTCGAGTGTTTGTATCACCCTTTTCAAGAATGACAGTGTTTACATCAAATAGTTTCAAAAACGAGCCAGTCTTATTTGCCACGTCAATTTTGACACATCTTAATAAACTGTCGATAAACTTAAAGTCCAAGAAGCCACTTGGCCGCATTGTTTCTCGGTCGGACATTTAAAGAGCGCTTATAACACTAAAACGCCTCTATAAGTACGCCTTGACTTGCATACCAATGACCAATAAGATTCCAAAGAGTTTCAGGATGACGTAAATGTTGTGTGTTATATTTAAGTATGTTACATATATGGGATATCGAATCTAGAGCTTGCACATCTTGTCCGATGGCCGTATTTATCAATAACTTGAGGTAAAACAAATACGGTAGTGGGTCGATCTCAGCTGTGTGATTCAAATTAAAGGTTTGTTCTACCAGATCTTCATCGTCAAATTTGTTTGCTCTGTACATTTCAAATATTAGACCTCGCGGACAGATTGAACCTTCCTGTTTTAGAAACAGAACACAACAAGCAAATTAAGATTTTTCACTGAGTATTTACCTGTCCATAATCCAAATGCATACCAACATAACGTGTAAATGTTCGCTGTAGAGTAATATCCACAATCCTGTTCGACGATATCTAATTCTTTGACATATTCACGCATTATGTAATAAACAGTTGCCAGCTTGAGAAGGGCGGAAAGTTCATCGTGGACTTTTGAGCCTTTTAGAATACTTAGTTTAAATTCTAAATCGTAGTTTTTGTTGGACATGTTTTTTGATATTTCAATAGCAGCTTCATTTCCTAACATACCAGGAAGTAACAGCTTTGCACCCACTATTTCAACCTCATTGCCAAAACAAAGGATAAAACGAAATTGACAATTCTCGTTCCGAATTTTCGATAATAATTCGTTATGACTAAGAGCGCTATTAATTGTACAGTTACCTGGTCCAAACATGTCATTCACCAAGAAACTTCTATAAATTTTTTCGGTGTACAGAAGAGATTATTTGAAATGCGTTGACACTTCAGATGAGGATAGCCCAAGAGGAAGTTTCATCGGCATTCTTCTGAATTGGGATAACCTAATATTCAAATTATCCAGTTTTATTTTGTAAATATACTTAGTCTCAGCTTCTGTCAATATGTCTAGTCTTTCTTAATATTTCCTGATATTCAGAGAAAGTTTTCCGTAAAATAAGTTTACATTGTGATTAATGAAGTGTGGACAATATCCTGATTCTAGCCATAATGAAAGTGTTTTCAAGCACCTAAGAAGGAAACTAAACAGTGTCTCCGCCTGCCAGTCTTTTGTATTCGTTTCACCAACAATAAAGAAAAGTACAGTTTTTAGATGATAACTTGTAATCTTGCTATTTAGATATTTTTTCTTGATCAATTTCAACATTACGTAACACTGAAGTTGTGTGGTATTAAAACTAAACATCAAGTATCTTTCAGTATTTGAATATGATATTCTCAACTCGGCAAATTTTCTATCACTTTTACGGTGTCCAAGCAAACATGTGTGATGTTTAATTTCTGACAGCATTTTTTCGGATGGCCAATTTCTCCCTTGTTGGTCTAAAAACCTGTCTTTAGACTCAGCCGGCCAAGAAGCGAATGGAAAAGCTCCCAATCCGTCTACGTTATGTTGGGTTTTCATTGTAGGTCCGCGTCGTCTTTTTATCGGTGCAAATTGATAGCTAGGGACTTGGATTTCTAGCATTCCGCGATTAAGAACACATATCTTGTTTTTATCCGTGACGCTGTTTTGTTTTAAGACTTCGGCATGAACTGGCAATGCTGAACCTTTCAATAAATGAAAACGACAGTAGCCAGGAGCAGTTGTTTCATCTTTAACTGCCAGGAGATTCAATTTTGTACAATCGTTTTCATTTTCTAATTGAATCACATTGATATATTTATTGTAGAAGAGTTTATCTATATCAGAATTTAAATCCATAGTTGTAGATCCTTCCGATTGGCTACCGAAGAATCGAGTAACATTATCGTTGAAATGCACGTCATACATGTTCTCTTTGTTATTAAATGTTTGTCTTCTGGCTTGCACAATATCATCATTTATCCCTATATCGTCCAGTACTTTAGACAAGTTCAAGTAAAAGTGTCCATGTTTGTATTTGAACTTCGACATATTTGTTCACTGTACGTGCAATTTTGTTTATCTAAAATTATACATAGAATATAACTTGATTTTTTTCCTAATAATCACACTGGTTGCCTACTTTTATTACATCTTGAAATCACATATACTTTAATTCATCACACGGAATAGATGAATCTTCGCAAAATAATCCCGAACAGTTTCAGTTTGTACATGACTTGTCTAAAAGAGCGTATAATATCGACACGTTATATAATAAAAAAAATATTATTTTAATAATTAGAATAAGTTCTTTATTAGCCATTCAGTTTTGTTGCATTGTTTTATTTTAATCACAAACATTTCAATGATCGCTCAAAGTGCATACACTATTAAGACATGATATTCGCAAGTTTGACAGTGTTAATGAATAGCCCTTAAAGATAAAATATCGGATCAACATATTTATTCAATGTGTTATCAGGTATTTGATAAAACTTTGTTTAACTTAACCACATGTAATTTGAGTTGGTAAATGGGTATGTTGGCAAATTTCTGCATGATATATCTTGGTAGCCATCGCGAAACGTAGAAATAATGGCAGCCATTAGATAATTACGATTATATGTTTGTCAAATGTATGCATACACAAAGGTCGAGAACTAGGTGGGTTGGAAGGACTCCACTAAGGCAACTTGTATGTGTTCGGATGTGTAAGTGTTCGGTCATATGAAAATATGACGTGAATCTCTTCGGTCATACGAGAACATGACGTGTATGTGTTCGTTCATACGAGAACATGACGTGTATGTGTTCGTTCATATGAGAACATGACGTGTATGTGTTCGTTCTTACGAGAACATGACGTGTATGTGTTCAGTCATATGAGAACATGACGTGTATGTGTTCGTTCATACGAGAACATGACGTGTATGTGTTCGTTCATATGAGAACATGACGTGTATCTGTTCGGTCATATAAGAACATGACGTGTATGTGTTCGGTCATATGAGAAAACTTGTCGGGGCAAGTGTGTGGCTGATGTACCAGAAAGCCTTGTTTATATGTTTTTCCACTGACCGTTCGGAAGCAGTAAACCATGAGTTTCTAGTGATGTCTTGTTTGTAACTTTGAAGCTCACACTTTCTGTCCTTTTCTGATTTAAAGCTGTGCAGAAATGCTGTGTTTCCATGTAGGGTGTCCTGACCGTTTTTACTTGGTTTAGTGGGAACCTGATGAAGCGTAAGGTTGGTATACTATAGAACATAGTTTGAAAACCATCCTGACACCCTGTGGCAATATACTTAGCCACTGACCGAGCGTTAACCTATCAGCTTTCTTTTCTGTTATTTGTATGTGATGTCTTTTTTAAACATTGAGCAAATTATAAACACTGTAGATGTATGTGGGTTGGGTTTTCTGAATATGGTCCTGTCGAACGGTAAATGATTGATTATAATATTTCCAGAAATACCACTTCTGTTCTGATATTCTTACGTAACGCTAATACATGTAGTACTACAAAAAGTTGTTACTTCCTTTTGGGAGCCACCTTCACTCTGAAATTTCGAATGAAGACCTCGTACTTTACAAATCATTTCAACTTTAATATATCTTATCGTGAAGTTGAAATTCATGTCAATGGCATAATGTCGATATTGTTTCTAAAATTTAGTAATATGCGTCATAATTATGTCGCCATTTCGACATAATTTGTCGGTGTTTTGATATACATCTGTTGACATTTGTAAAATTATCATATCTGCGATTGGTCCGAAAATGTTTCCGTACGTCAGTGAATAAAGATGCGGTTCATTAAGACTTTGATTATTATCATAAATACATATGAATTTAATATTATATTTCAAACTTTTGTTAAATGATTATATAAATAACACAGTTTCCCCAAAGTATTTTCATCACGATTTAAAATATTTTGTCCGGCATAAAGTCCACATGTCTGCCTGATCTAGGGCCTATATACTGAATACCGCCTAAAATTGAAACATCAAATGACTGCACGCGTACCGGGCGCTTATTAAGTTTCGGCGAAAACTTCTTCGTAATCCGGTAGTCACCATCATGTTCTTTTTACACATACCCAGATAATAATTATCTCAATAATCAAAATTTAATCGGAAAGCTTAGACCAATTTTTGTGATGCAACGAAAGATCTCGTGGAAATGTCGCGATTTTTTAAAGAAAAATAAATAAGAATGGGATAATTGTGAGGTTGTTGCACCTTTAACACTTTGTTAAAACCCCAACTGGCAAATTGTTTGCCACTAACCGTTCCAAGGCGGTAACCTATCAGGTTCTCTTTTTCGTTAGGTGTTAGACTATTGTTCTTTGTCATTGTTTAATTGATTATTTTATTAGACAATACTTTATTTTATTAGACCATGCTTTCTTGTCCTCTCTAATTCTTTGCTGTTTGTTGAGTCTGTCTTTTCTGAGTGAGGCTATTCCTGATATGAATATTTCACGTGTCTTGTTCTTTCGTTTAACAATGTAAAATTAATGACCTAACTGTGTGTTGTTTTCATTCTAAGCAAGATTTAGCGAGCATAAAACTATGAAACTGCTTTTCATACTTACTTTGATACAACTCTATTCTTTCCAGTTTATGAAAAAGACAACATCTTATAAAACCTTTTAAAATTTGTGGCATTTGTCTATATCAGAGTTACCAAAACTAGAAATTTACAAAAATTTATCATCACTTTTAACAATAATGCTATTATCCTTTAATAACAATATCAGACACACTGTAAATGTTCGCCTTTTATTTTCATGTTTGTCAGATCCAAAGCAAGCTTTGAAAATGTTTTGAAAACGCAAAAAGTGAAATATGCATAACAGGAACAGCCTCTTCACACCACAGCAAACAACCAGAGAGGAAAACAGAGCATTGCTTTAAAAAACGACAAATTTCAAATACAAAACAACAGGGTTACCTTATAAGAATGGTCAACTGTTTAAACATCTTACGCTCATTCAAAGTTAAACATCTCAACCGCAGGAGTCAACCACTCTTGATTCTCGCGGTAGATGTTGGCAGTACATTAAGTGTCTTTTAATTATATTATTTTCTGATCTTATTAATGAAGACATAAACCCTGTACTTGTCTCAATACATGTACTACTTCAATGCGTGTTGCATAAGCTGATAAAAATGGGTTGATTGAAGTGTCAACACATCAAACCCTGAAAACAGTAAGTCATAAAGTATCAACGATGAAGTGGTTTACTCCCTTTTAAGTATAAAGGATTTATACAATACTCTAGGTGTAAATATCTTATTTTCTGCATTGTCAAAAAACACTAGAGCTTTTAAAGTAAACATTTGAGTTGAAGCTTGTTTAAGTACTTTTCTATTGAAAAGATCGCTCAAATTACATATAATTTTTATATTGATTTTGGACAGTTTTAACGATAAGTTAGGCAATAGAAAAAATATTTTAGATTCTCATCCCCGCCCGCCCCTGTCCAAAACCACCCGCCCCAAAAATGTATCGGACCTTGTTGATCACGGTCTACACTTCTACGAAAAATCAAAAAGGTTTTTTTCTCATTACGCGTCACATTTGGGGCATGTCACGGAAAATGTACATTTGGTAATATTTTTGAAATTTCAGTTGTTACAATAACTATATTCGTACAGAACTTACAGTTATCTTTTATTTTGTTATAACTGAAACGTGATTGTGTTATATGTTTTGATGTCGTCTGCTCAACCTTATGATGTCATTTCAAGAAATGACGTAAACTGTCCAAAGGAACCTTTTCCATTTAGTTTTCCTATCCAAAGATTTCCGTAAATGTAAGGTGTAGTCCTTGAATACGCTTGCACTTTTTTGAAACTCTTATCAACCCAAAAGATGATGATATGATTGATTATTAATCTTATATGGACAAAATGTCACTTGAACGTCAATTAAATTAAATAGGGCACTCGTTTCCTTCAAACATTTAGCTATTGTGTTAAGCTTCAAGATATTCACCTTACAAACTTAAGATTATTAGTATTGTTATTATTATAATAATTATTATTATTATTATTATTATTATTATTATTATTATTATTATTATTATTATTATTGTCGCCGTGAAAAAGGCAAATTTTACTATCTGAAATATTTTCTTTTCGATCGCGACCGGATTTTGTGACATTTCTTCTAAAAATCTTTTGCAGCGACAATTCCAAAAACAACAAAAGATGAAGCTTTTGATATGTATAATATAGTTTTTTACCTTTTTAACGCCCGATGACAAATTGTTTAGCAACTTACCCTTCCAAGATGGTAATGCTAAGGGTTCTCTTTTTTTGTTAATTGCTTGTGGTGTCTGATTGATTGTGAAATATTGATTCTGAAATTGATATTCTTATAAACACGTGTTCTCTTTTAAAATTTACTCTCTGCGCTTTGTGGGGAGGTTATGTTTACTGAGTTTGTCAATTTATAGTATTTTTAACGTAATGTTTTTGCGGAAAATACTATCCATGTGATTTTGTTTACAGACGCATGTGCTAAGCCAGTGCTGTCGACACTACAGAATCCATGATGTCAACATTCCAATGCAAGCATAAAGAATTTTCTGTGAACCTGTCAAACCAGCTTGAAGAAAAGGGCATTAACGATGATATCATTCAAACCAGAAGAAAAACGTTTTTCCGCATAGAAAACATGTATGACCTACATTTTAAGGATGAAGTAACCCGCTTTTTAGGAAGTCAGTCGGAAGGAACTGCCACTGCTGATTCTGATCTAGATAAGCTCTGGTACTATAAAGAATTCAATGTTGTTCAATCAGACGTGGAAAAGGTACATGGAAAATGTAACTTTACGGTTGTTAAAGACGACAAAACTGCCCCAGGTTACTGCCGCATTCACTTATTGTTGTCGGACTGGATTGAATTTACTCATCACTTAATATCATTAGAATGTTCTCAAGACTCACTCTCGCCTGAAGTTATTCAAAGCATACTCCCACGTGAGAATTCTCAAAACTCAAGCTTGCCTGAAGATATTCAACACGCAATCTCAGATGCGATTTCCCAAAACTTACTCTCGCCTGGTGATATTTTAAAACTACTCTTACATGGATATTATCAACACTTGCTCTCGCCTGGTGATCGTCTACACCTAAGCTCATTTGAAGTTTATCGGCTAGGTTTTGTCTTGATTCACAATTCCGTCTACGACAACAAAAATATATGTGTCCAAAATGAAGCCATGTTGCAAACGAGTAACTTTAAACTTGTAACTAAAAGACCACTTTTTACGAAACGGCGCGGACCAACAACAGTAGACGAAAGTAAAATAGATAATGTTGGAGCCTTGCCACTTGCCTCCTGGCCGATTGAGTCTGAAGACTGGATATGTAATAAACGTATGGCAAACTGGCCGTCCCATGAGATGATGGATCAAATTAAAAAAACACACATGCATGCTAGTACCAGTTGGCCACCGTAAGAGCGATCGGAAATTCGTGGAATGGAGGATTTCATATTCAATAACGGAACGATATTTAATGTTCAATATGAATACTGTGCAACTTCAATGTTTCGTTTTACTTAAACTGATCAGAAAACGTTTTGTGAATAAGAAAATTTCAAGTTATCATCTCAAAACAATATTATTCTTTACTGTTGCTGCGTCCAACGAAAGGGATTGGAAAAAAGAAACACTATTTTCTTTTGTTCTTCGATGTTTGAAAACACTTGCATTGTGGCTTCAGTTAGGATACTGTCCACACTTTATCAATAATAAAGTAAATTTATTTCAGAGGAAGATTTCTTTGTTTGGTAAGAAAAGATTACTTGAAAGGGTTATCCTTTTGATTGAAAATGAGACAAAATATTTACACGTAATTCAAAATCTAATTTCTTCTGAAATGGTAAATGTAGGCCATATTAAACAATATTTGCGGTATATCGAAATAAAATATAGAAGCTTTCTTACGAATGACGTTGTCGGACTTGTCAATTCTGAACAAACATTGCCACGGATGACACTAAAAAAGGTGTTTTCGGATGAAAAATTAAGAATGAACTCTGTTCTAGAAAACGGCAGTGTTGAAGAAAAAGAGGCTGCACGGGCTCTTCTACCAGGTATTGTTGGTAATCAGGCGGCCATCGAGGCGTCTGAGTGCGTATTGAACGAACAACCTGTTTGTCACAACATACTAGAGAAACTTAAATCTGTTCAAACCCATGATAATCTGTCAGGGATTCTCAAATTAGCATCCATACATTATACATTTCGCGAGAACGACATAGTTTTGTCGTATCTGGAATATTTCGTAAAGGAAGGATCCCATGGAAACCTTTATACTGTATGCCCACAACAAACGTTTGTGAAAGGAACGTTCAATGAAAATTGGAAATTTGCCTGTTGTGTTCGATTTCTACAACAAGAACTGCCGATATGTCCACGGGGCCTTGTGTACGAAATGTATCGATCAACTAAGCATGACAGGAAAACCCGGCATGCGGGATCGGAATCTTGGATGGACACAGCTGAAATAGACCCGCTACCTTATTTTTTTTACCTTAAAGCTTTGCTATTATATAAGGAAGTAGGACAAAACAAGCTAGTTGATGACGTAATGTTGGAAATGGAAAGATACGTAAATACCCGGCTTTTTAGTTCTCCCATTGCTCATCCAGAAACGATATACAATCTCCTTGGTCAGTGGTATGCAAACCAAGGGCAGATTACTCTATCCTTCAAGTATTACACTTTGTCATTGAAGCGAAGACCCAATAACAATGCTGCAAATTGGCTTTTAGGCATTTTACTGTATAAAGAAAACTCAAAATTGATTTAATATATGGTTGTCATATGATTAAACTTAAATACAATCAATCAAAATTTAAAAGAAAAAAATCTACGTAAGTTTTTCGACTCTACCATTATTATGCTCTCTGCTGATACAAAATGTATAATATACGAAGGATTGCAATGCCGTTTGTTGTCTCAAAAATTTTAATATAACTCCACCCAGAACAAAAATATTTGAAAATGTACCCACCAGGGGATATCCCGAACGAAACCACTATTGAGATGCAAAATTTTGTAGTTACCAATAATGATACCGACCAATTAGCATATTGATGTTACGTTGCAGTTAGAGTATTGTGCAAATTTAAAACATTTATTTTATATACATGTATAAATGAAATTATTTCCGTTTCGAATAATACGAACTTGACGGTAATTGTCAGTGTGGAGGGAAAAGGTGCGTGTATCTCGTGCGATTAGGCTATTTAAATGTTGGTTTTATCTGTGTACACCATTCGAGGCGTTTCTATTCAGCGGTAAACATGTCGGCACCCGCCCACCCGCCCTATAGGTTGTTAATATTATTTTTGGATGGTTGTCGAGGTTTAACAGAACTTTCAGAGAATAAATTGAAAAATGGGTGTAAATAAAGTGTTTATTTTTGTTTCAGGTGTTTCGAGTTTTGCTGTTTTCTCTTAGTCATAAACAATATATTTATTTATCATGTAAGAAATATGGATATTTTAAGGCCATTCACTAGTTTCAGGTTCGAGTGGTACTATTAGACGAAGCTTTATCCAGATGTGTTGAAAGTTTTCCGTTCGTCCTCTGGACTGCTAAATAGCCAGAACTACGGATGTCAGCTTTTCATTCGGACGGTTCGCACACTACAGGCCCATTGATTTCTACCTCTTTGGACAGTTTTTGAGCAACTTGAACTTGGACTTTACAGACATTTGAAAATTTTAATGTATATTACCGCTGAATACAACGACCTATTCCTAGTTTTTGTTTGTGTTTTTTACGTATTATGAGATAAGGAAATAATTAATTTACTCACGTTAAAGTGAGTAAAAAGAATTTTCAAGAGTGCATATCTGAGTTTGTTTTAATCGGTTGGTTTTGCCTTACTATATACTTTTTTTGTAAATATAAACAAATATACTTTTTTGAAAATACTTCCAAATGGAACTTTAGTGGGCACATCGATTCGAATGGTTTCCGTCTGGAGTCAAGTATGTTTTAAACAGTTATTTGTCCCATGAATTGCGGTTAACATCTAGTAGCTTTTTCTCATGGCGTTTGTTCGCATACAGAAATGTCATATTTCATTTTGTAAATTGTTCTCATAAACAACTTAAACGAGCCATTAAGCAAGAACGACTTTCATTACCCAAATATAGTTCTTTAGGCTGTGACTATCCTGAAAAAAACAGACTATAATTTCGACCATTATAACGTGAAGACTCCTATTTAAATCAAGCTGCGCTGTGCCCGACCCGTTTAGTTGTCGTCCAAGCCCACAAAATTGAAATAACGTTCACTTGAAGGATGCACTGTGCTGTTTATAACTATTTCGACAAATATTTTTTTCTTGAATAATTGATACTTGTTCTTGAAAAGACAGCGCAATATTTCGCGATACCGCCACGAGATGTTTCGTAGCTTTCACAAGAATTATTCTAAGATTTCCGGCGAAGACCATTAAACTATTGCGACATTTATTTTCTGACAAACGTGAAAACACGATGCGAGATCGCGAAAGTACGATGCGAGATCGCGAAAACACGATGCGAGATCGCGAAAGTACAATGCCAGAACGCGATATTAATGTCGCGCCCTCGCATCGTACTTTCGCGACCACGCATCGCTGTTTCGCGATCTCGCATCGTGTTTTCGCGTTTTCGTGGTCTCGCCTTCTGGACAGCGAGATCACGGAAATACGAAAACACGATGCGAGATCTCGAAAGTTTGATGCAAGAACGCGATATTAATATCGCGTCCTCGCATCGTACTTTCGCGACCATGCATCGTTGCTTCGCGTGCTCGCATCGTGTTTTCGCGTTTTCGTGGTCTCGCCCTCAGGCCAGCGAGAACATGAAAACGCGAAAACACGATGCGAGATCGCGAAAGATTGATGCGAGGGTGCGATATTAATATCGCGTTTTCGCGTTCTCACAGAGTACTTTCGCGATCTTTCATTGTGTTTTCGCGTTTTCGAGGTCTCGCTGTATCGAGGGCGAGACCGCGAAAACACGATGCGAGAACGCGAAACAATGATGCGACGTCGCGAAAGTACGATGCGAGGGCGCGATATTAATATCGTATTTTCGCGATTTCGCATCGTTGTTTCACGATCTCGCATCGTTGTTTTGCGATCTCGCATCGTGTTTTCGCGTGTTTTCGCGTTTTCAAGGTCTCGCTGTACTGAGGGCGAGACCGCGAAAACACGATGCGAGAACGCGAAACAACGATGCGAGGTCGCGAAAGTACGATGCGAGGGCGCGATATTTATATTGTGTTTTCGCGTTTTCGCATCGTTTTTTCACGATCTCGCATCGTTATTTCGCGATCTCGCATCGTGTTTTCGCGTTTCTGTGTTTTCGCCCTTGAGTTCGACAGGGCGAAACAACGATGGCCTCACCGGAACACCTTATGAATGAGCACCCGGTACGCGTGCATTGATGTTGCAATGTGATGCGTTTCTTGAGCATTATTCTATATATAGTCATTTAGGCTCCTGACTCAAAATGCCAAACATTAACTGTGATAGAATATTTCCATGAAACTTTGTGTTATTTGAATTAACTTTTAAGCAAATTTTTTTAATATCAATCTAATATCTAAAGTTAGTTTTACACCAACGTACGGAAACGCCTTTAAGCAACTACCACACGTAATAATATTACGAATGTCGAAAGAAATATGCCAGACTTCCGGCAAATTGTGTCGATTTGTTGAAATAAGTTCACGATGTGAGACATAATATTGCCAAATTTAAAGCAATATAGAAATTAAGTGATATAAAATTCAACTTTACGATGCGATATATTTAAATTGACACTTTTGTGAATGACTAGATTGTTTTTTGAACTTTTACAGCAAGGCTGGCTCAAGAAGAAAGTAGCAACTTGATATAAAATGTCATGTTGTACTATAAGCATACCGTAGTTGTACCAAAACAAAAGTGGCAATATTTAAATCAATCATTCACAGTTTTTATTATAGATAAAAAGGAACTTAGAAAGCCACCGAACACGACAAAATATGAAAGTATTGCAGGCTCGGTTTTATTGAGCCTGTTCACGGGTAGTATTGGAAATGCATATTACTACCCGCGCTGCCTAGCCCCGGGTTGAGCGCAATTCAATATTTACACCGTAAATAGTACACTTTCGATCAATCTTTATAAATCACAACTAACACACATATACAAAGTTCATAAGAGCTGATATGTTTCGGCATTTGAAAGGTCAGTGCAAACCATATTGCCGTAGGTGGTAAGAATGGGTTTTAAAGAAGGTTCTATAGCGAACCAGCCCATACCTCATCAGGTCCCCAGAAAACAAAGTAAAAAACGGTCAGGACATCCTGCATTAAACATATTAAAAACAGCAATTCTATACAGATTAAATTCAGAAAAAGAAATGAAAGCATGAGCTTTAAAGTTGATCAGTTACAAAATAGACATATTTAAAAACTGTTGGTTTCAAGTCTTGGAACATGTCAGTGGCAAACTAGTATATTAACAAGAGTTACATCACACTAACACAAAGTCATAAGTATTTCATTATTTGTACGTTTCGCGACGATCATAACTATCAAGATATCTCGTGGCAGAGATATGCCGACATACCCACTTTCCTCTTATCTTCCAATTTCATGTCGTTCAGTTAAATAAAGTTTAATCAAATACCTGATAACATATTGAATAAATTCATAGATCCTATATTTTATCTTTAAAAGCTGTTCAATAACGTTGTGAAACATGTAAATATAATGTCTTATCAGTGTATGTACTTTAAACTTTTATTGAAACGTGTGTGATTTTTTAAGTATTGCAACCAAACAGAATGACTAATAATTAAAAGAACTAATTCAAAGTATTAAAATAATACATTTTCGACCATATATCGTATTGATATTTTATTATTTGTATTATTTAATGACAAGGCATGTACAGACGGAAACTGTTCGGGATTATGTGGCGTAGATTCATCATTTCCGTGTGATGAATTGAAGTATCTATGATTTCAAGATGTGAAACAAGGAAGCAATCATTGTGACTATCAGATAAAGGATCTAGTTATATTCTGTATATTATTTTAGAGAAACTGAATTGCACGTACAGTGAACAAAATATGTCTAAGTTCAAATACGTACATGAACACTTTTCCGTGAACTTGTCTAAAGTATTGGAAGATATAGGTATAAATGATGATATTGTACAAGCCAGAAGACAAACATTTCTTAACATAGAGAATATGTATGGTGTGCATTTCCGTGATAATGTTACTCGCTTTTTCGGTAGCCAATCGGAAGGATCTACAACTATGGACTTAGATTCTGATATAGATAAGCTCTTCTACAATAAACTTATAAATGTAATTCAAACTGAAAATGAGAAGGATTGTACAAAGTTGAATCTTCTGGCAGTCAAAGATGAAACAACTGCCCCTGGCTACTGTCGTCTACATTTATTAAAAGGTTCAGCATTGCCAGTTCACGCCGAAGTCTTAAAACAAAACAGCGTCACGGATAAAAACAAGATATGTGTTCTTAATTGCGGAATGCTAGAAATACAAATCCCTAGCTATCCAATTGCATCGATAAAAAAACGTCGCGGACCTACAATGAAAACCGAAAATAATGTAGACGGATTAGGAGCTTTTCCATTCGCTTCTTGGCCAGCTGAGTCTAAAGACAGGTTTTTGAATCAACAAAGGAGAAATTGGCCATCCAAACAGATGCTTAAAGAAATCAAACATCACACAAGTTTGCTTGTAGCAGTCGGACATGGTAAAAGTGATAGAAAATTTGCCGAGTGGAGAATATCATATTCGAATACTGAAAGATACTTGATGTTTAGTTTAAATATCACCCAACTTCAGTGTTACGTAATGTTGAAATTGATCAAGAAAAGATACCTTAATAGCAAGATTACAAGTTATCATCTAAAAACAGTACTTTTCTTTACTGTTGCTGAAACAAATACAAAAGACTGGGAGGCAGAGACACTGTTTAGTTTCCTTCTTCGGTGCTTGAAAACACTTTCATTATGGCTAGAGTCAGGATATTGTCCACACTTTATTAATCTCAATTTAAACCTATTTCTCGGAAAACTTTCTCTCAATGTCAGAAAAAGGCTAAAGGAAAGGCTAGACATTTTGATAGAAGCTGAGACTATGTATATTTACAAAATCAAAGTTGACAATTTGAATATTAGATTATCCCAATTCACAAAAATGCCGATGAAATTTCCTCCTGGGCTATCCTCATCTGAAGTGTCAACGCATTTCAAAAAATCTCTTCTGTACACCGAAAAAAGTTATAGACATTTCTTGGTGAATGACATGTTTGTACCAAGTAACTGTACAAGAAATAGCGCTCTTACTCACAACCAATTATTATTGATAATTCGGAGGGAAATTTCAAAGCTACGTTCTATCTTTCGAGATGGCAACGAGAATGAAAAAGAGGCTGCATTGATGTTACTTCCAGGTATTTTAGGAAATGAAGCTGCTATTGAAATATCAAATAACATGTGCAACGAAAACTACGATTTCGAAAACAAACTTATTGATCTAAAATGTTCCAAAGACCATGATGAACTTTCCGCCCTTCTTAAGCTGGCAACTGTATATTACAAAATGCGTGAATATGTCAAAGCCTTAGATATCGTCGAACATGAGTGTGAACGTTATTCGAAAGCGAACATATACTCGTTATGTTGGTTTGGATTTGGATTATGGAAAGGTAATATGCTTAGTGAAAACTATGAATTTGCTTGTTGTGTTCGGTTCTTGAAACAGGAATGTTCAATCTGTCCGCGAGGTCTAATATTCGAAATGTACAGAAAAAACCAATTTGACGATGAAAAACTGGCAGAACAATTCTTTGATGTGAATCACACAGCTGAGATCGACGCGCTTCCGTATTTGTATTACCTCAAATGTTTGATAAATATGGAAATCGGACAAGGTGTGCAAGCACAAGATGCGATAACCAATATGTGTAGCATACTGGCATCTAACACACAACATGTACGTCACCCTGAAACTCTTTGCAATCTTATTGGTCAGTGGTTTGCAAGCCAAGGCGTGCTTAAATTGGCGTTTTTGTGTTATACGTGCTCTTTGAAAGTTCGACCAAGACACAATGCGGCCAAGTGGCTCCTTGGACTTTTAGTATATCATCAGTATATTACATTGTGTCAACATGGGCGTGGCTTATAAGTCTGACTCGTTTCTGAAACAATTTGATGGGACTTGTTGAAAATAAATTTAGGAAAACACTTTCACTCTTATGGCTGAACAGGGTTGTACATCGCCATCAAATCAAAACAATGAAGTTATTGTTTTGCTTGTTCGATGTATGTTCGTTGAAATATCTTTGGTGATTTTGATTAATTTTTTTTACAAAAACATTCTCCCATGGAAAACGCATTCTTATCATGAAAAGAGATAACAACTAATACAAATTATCTTACCTCTACCTCGGAGCGAACCCGCACTGTCACGGCCACAGCGCCTAGCCTTTCCGACAACTCAACCTATTGAGCTAGCCGGAACAATCCCCCAAAAATTTTGATCGGATAGCATTGATGTACGTTATCATCACTGCATGACAACGAGTTATTTTACTGATAACCGTACTGAACTTTTGTACCCGGACACTTTTTACGGCCGCCACACTACACAAATAGCTCATCTGTGAATTTCAAATGATATTGCCTCTTCCTGGAGAGCGTACATTTGTCTTTCGGAAAAGACGTCAAGCGGTTAAGCAAACGACATTGATTTTTGTTATACCTCAAGGGAATTTCCTTGAATTTGATTGGATAATTTGCCTTCCATTTTGTTATGTAGAAAAAAGTAAAACCTATCTCCTAGTTTATTACGCGGTATTATTATGGATTACTTAACTGTTTATATAAAACAAATGTCTCAAGTTTTAAATTTGAAAAGATCAGATTATATTTTTTTAAAATAAATATTCAACCCATAGTCCACTAAATTTTTGAAGTAGTGACGCCATGCAGGTAAATCAGTGACGTCAAACAGGTAAATAATTAGGTTCTCAGCGAGATAATAAGCCTTTTGGAATGAACCCTGTCAAGAAATCAAATGGCTATATAATAATTATTTTGCTGAAATAAATATATAAAGCAGTCATAAATTGTAACAAAATTTAACAGTATTTAGTAAAAAAATGAATTACAAAGTTTATGAATGCAATTCAGATCTCGCTTCCGACTGTGCCAGCTTGGACAACCCCCAAGAAAGGTTGATTATATAACCCTGATTAACGTCATCATCAATGCATGACATCGGTTACCGATTATGTATAGGATAGAGTCTATTAAGACATTTCTATAGAAAATAGAAGAACTATATTAATAGTTGCTCTACATTTGTAGTCATGCGCAGTTGAAAATAGATCGATCTATTTTGTTAATTGTAAAATAGAAAACTGTTTTATTGAAAGAAATTGCTGAGGATTTGCTTCTGGTTGGCTACAAATTTAGGGCAACTTCTAATTACTTATAAAAGTACTGACTTTATGTACAGGGAGTTTTTCTACAAGTTATTTATATTTCAAGTTTATATATGGAGGTTGATGTTTCATCCTATATAGAAATGTGGGATTGCAGACGTACATGATTAAAAATACTGACAGTTGTAACTGTGGTGTTAAAGAAACTTGAAAAATGAAATATATGGCGCTTTTCATTTGTTGGGGATTTGGGAGAGAGGCTGGTGGCGGTGAAGCGAACTTGTAAATACAAGACAGTTTAGAGGCTGTTGATGGAGACTTCTTATAAATATTTTGTAAAATTATCTATTTGTCTTATCTAAACATGAAACCTATTTGAGCATGAAACCTGTGTGTTTTGCACATTTTAAAACCTCAAATGATTTTCGTTATAGCGTAAGGTCTGAAACAAAAGTAAATACTTTAATTCTAAAAGCAGGACAATCGGAGAAAAGTGGTGGAGACTTAGATATATTTACAAGTTCTCATTATTATCAGACATATCATACATAAGCAACATGTTTTAATGCACAATTTTATAATCATTAATCATTAGCAAAGTTTTATCAACCATACTTAACAAAACTAGAAACCAGACACTTCATTATTTTGAATAACTATGAGATACATATAAATGAGGCACGTCACGGGAAAAGGTACCTTCGGGCAGTTGACGTCAATCCTTGTAACGACGTCATAAAGTTGAGCAGACTACATTAATTATTTTGCAATTCGCGGTAAAAATACCATTTCATTGTCAAAATGTGTAACGAAATCACTGTTTTGTTATGAGAAAATAATAGATATTTGAAAGTTCTTTCTAAATATAGTAACTGTTACAACAAAAATGACACAAAAATGACCGAATGTACCTTTTCCCGTAGCGTGCCTCAAATAATCTTAGACTATTGTAATTTATACATTAAAAATCATTGCTGAAACACATGTTTCATCCACCAGATGTATCAACATTCAAACTATACCACGGTATGTATCCCAATAATCAACACTCGAAAGACAATGCCAGGCTCGGAGGATAAGAACGGCAAGAGATTTGGATGAGAGTGAGAAAAGCGTAAGTATTTTTACTTTATCTTTTACTTATGCTGATTTAATTCACGTTAGTGATTGCAATCGTTCTAGACTAACATAAGCTATATAAAACTGCAATGGTTTTTTCAGACAGTCCCTACATTGTGGTGAAAATCACCGAAGAAGATGGAAAATTCGATCCATTGCTCAAAATTAAACAAGTTTCCATCTGTATTTAGGTAGTTGAGTAAAGAAAACATAACTATTTGATCCTCTACTGTCCCTCTGTTAATAAACAATCACAACATGGTAACACAGTTCGGTAAAAATGAATCTAAATCTTACTTTTTCTGAAGAAGTCAAAGCGAAATGGATAATCACTGGCTTCAGTGAAGATAATAGGTGGCTACATTAAAAATTTTATGGATAATGAACAAACTTGCCTTTTCATCATAATGCTTTTAAGTAATGTTTATTAGTTTTAAAGTCAAATTTTTTTATCTTCCAAGACCAGAAGTCATTGTCCAACCCATTATCTATATTTGGTAAGTAATAATGAAGGTCATACAATTCAAATTTGCACTGTAGTAATCTTAAGTGATTTAGATGTACAATATATCATTTTATATCATATCATATCAGGTTTTACGCCTTTTTGAGATTACCTGAGTTTGCTAGTTTTCAGCGTGTAGTTGTTACGTTCAAAATCATTCATTGGTTCTATACACACACCCAGTACTAGACACAAGTGATGCTTGTAATAATTAGCAAGTGTTGTAATTTTGAAAGAGCAACAGCTTTGATACTTGAGAGAAAAATGGAACTTAAGATCAAAACTTATCCACGTTTCTAGGTCCATAAAGGGGCCATAATTCTGTCAAAAGCTAACTAGAGTTATGTTACTTAAGCTGCACAGTCATCTTATTACCGTAATAGTAAATACGTATGCCAAGGTTGAAAGCAATAGCTTTGTTACTTCGGATAAAAATGGACATAAACACAAAACTAGGTCGAGCGCGGATGCAGACGTAGCTCAGGTGATGACATAGGCTTATTAAAAAAACAAATAGAAAAGCTTATAAACCACAGAAATCTACTGAATTGAGAAAAAAAAGAAAAACAATGATATAACTTGCAGAAGAACTGCTTGAATGGCGCCCCATTTAGATCAACATTTAAACGAATAATTCTAAGTAGATAAAGCGTTATTTTGTAATTTCCCATTGTTTGCTTTCTCTAGATTTTAGATATTTTGTTCAAAACTATGTATACTAAATACCAAAAGCAATATAATTTCTGTTGAACTTTTTTGTAGGTCAATGTGTACAATGTCTGGACTATAGGTCCTTTTGGAAACATACTATCACATAATATCACTTAAATCGCTAAAGGGACATAAAAATAATAACCAATTGTTTATAATTACGTAAAATCTTCCAAAAGGGAAGTCAGTTATATAATTTTGATAATAAAGAGTGTATATTATTTATAAATTACAATCGTTTATACATCGCTAAAATCATATTTATCAATTCTTACGCCATTTTGTCTATTATTATCACACATCGGCACGTGGTAGTGATTGCCACTGCTGGCCCGTCATCAGGTAAACACAGCTTTACAAGTAAGGGGCGAAACGGTTCTGAGGGTCCTTGTCTAAGGATGTCGATGTGTTTTTTGTTACCTGTACATAGTGGTGTAGATCACGAATTGCTATAAATTCTAACAAAAATTTTCTAATATACGTTTTTTCTGGCAAAAGACAATTGAAAAGTCACTAAATGTGACTTATTTTATTTATTTTAATTTTTATCCATCTAGCAGAATAATACCGACGGCTCTTCATTATATTTTTCTAATAAACATTATATTTCATTTCTCATTTTGAATCTGTTATTTCTATTGGTTGCAAAAGAAACCACAATTTGTCAAGGAAAGAACTTATGCAAATGTTAATCCCTTCATCACAAAACATTTTGTTAGATGAGGTGTCGCTTGAAGACATTGTTGACACACACGCGCACGGACAAAGGCGAACATAAAACGTCATTTCACAGTTGAGAAATGATAAAAAACATAGTATTGATACATTTTCCTGAAGATAAAATTAAAAGCCTGGCGATTATTCAGTTTGAACCACCTATTATCTTTAACAAATTTTACTGAAGCCAGTGATTATCCATCTCGCTTTGACATCTTCAGAAAAAGTAAGATTTATATTCATTTTTACCGAACTGTGTTGCCATGTTGTGATTGTTTATTAACAGAGGGACAGTAAAGGATCAAATAGTTATGTTTTCTTCACTCGAATACCTAAATACAGATGGAAAATTGTTTAATTTTGAGCAATGGGTCGAATTTTCCCCCTTCTTCGGTGATTTTCACCACAATGTAGGGACTGTCTGCAAAAACCATTGCAGTTTTATATAGCTTATGTTGGCCTAGAACGATTGCAATCACTAACGTGATTTAAATCGGCATTTGTAAAAGATAAAAGTAAATATACTTGCGCTTTTCGCACTCTCATCCAAATCTCTAGCCGTTCTTATCCTCCGAGCCTGGCATTGTCTTCCGAGTGTTGATTATTGGGATACATACCGTGTATACATTGTATTGTAAAACCACAGATCAGATCGATCGTCAGTGAGGCAGTGAATAAGTTCATATTAGATAATATTCTGAAGATACATACACAAATATGCAATTTTAACCATAAATTGGCATCAATATTCGGATTGAAAAAACAGTTAAATAATTAGTGCATATCTAAATATTTAGGATGTAATGATGACATGGATGTTTAACAGAAATGATTGGATAAAGCACAGTGTAAAACTACATTCAATTTCGGTTTAAAAAATGTACTATTATCTTACTGATATCCCAGTCGAACTTTTATTAAAAGTGGCGACATACATCTAGCCCTTCGGAAACACTTGAGACCTTGCAGAAACCTAAGTTTATATGAACTGCATTAAAGTGTGCATGTAAAGCACCAGAACATATCAAACGAATTGTTTGAACATGGCAAAAGCATTTTAGTCATAACGTGTTTTTTGACATCATCGACAATTCTATATTATCCAAAATGAACATACGGACCAAATGTTGTTTTATTTTTTCACTGATATGGACTATTGTAGTTGTATGTTACTTTATTCAACATTGAGGTTTGTCGAATATCAGTTTCAGAGATAAAACTTTTGTACATTGTATATACAAATATAATACAATTATCAAAAATAACATAACCGCCGTCCAAGTTCAATGAAGTATAGTGAATACAACTGGATACAAACCTACAATAATGAAACACGAACAATGTTTTATATCTCTAACTGATTGCAAAGGGAGACTGGTTAATCATATGTTCCGAATAGCTTCTTTGATCGGGATAGCAAAGCAAATGAACAAAATACCGGTGATCAGTGCGTCGGCGGTGACAAAGTATTTTAATATTTCTAATGTTTACCCTTTGGACTTTCAATTACGGAACACATTCACATACAATGAGACAGGTACTTCGGTATATACAGAGTTTTTGGACATACCTGGCAAAAATATTACTGTAGGAGTATATTTGCAGTCATGGAAGTATTTCAAAAACGCGGAAGAAATTGTAAGGAAGACCTTCTCTATACCAGAGGAATACCAGCGGAACGCTAAAGAGTTTATTAAAAAACCAAACATTACCAGGGTATGTCAAGGTGTGCATTCATGTACGTAGAGGAGATTTCATCTTTCAAAATCGCGGAGATAAAAGAGATAGCGATGACATGGCTCTGATGACGTTGTGTGATCATGTGATAATTACTTCCGGTACATTTGGATGGTGGGGAGCCTGGCTTGCTAATGGGACAACTGTTTATTTTAAAGGATATCCCGAGCCAAACAGTGGTCATGCAAAAAAATTTAATTTGACGGATTACTATCCGCAATACTGGATTGGGTTTTAATTCGATAAGGTTTTATCAACCCATAAGTTTTTTTGTTTTTTTCAAAAGGACATGACTCATTTTCTTTGAATGAGTAAGCGTTAATTTCTTTTATCTGTTTCTCATAGTTATATGGAGAAAAATGTAGGCATTGCAAAGACAATGCCAAACTCCTTACAGTGGTTACTGCTCCTTATAGTTACAGTAACAACTGCTAAATAATTAAAAATAGATAAATAAAAAAATAAATATTTCATTGATAAGACTTGATTCTGAAAGTCCATAACGGCTCAACAAATGTGTTTAGGTATGGCCGACAAGATATACTTTTTTATTTTGGTAACAAAGTGAAGCCTGTTACATGTGTATTGTACTGTGGTATCACTATATTTCGCGGTGGTTTAAATTTTGCGTATTTTGCACTAGTGTAAGTGCGCGAAAACAAATCCTAGAATAAATAAAACTATTGAATATCTAGTCGTATTAGAACAATACAAGTACTCCAATTTAAGCCCTCGCGAAAATGTCACTTATGTCATTTGTGCGAAATTTGATCACCACGAAATTAAATGATACAGCAGTATATGGCCAGTCAATATAGAATATTACGAATTATTATAACATTGTTATATATTATGGTATGTTATATAACGTATTAAATATTGCTTATCTTTGGAAAACGCAGCATAAACATATTGTTATCAGCTCTCTTACGATAATAATATTTGATCACTATTTGCCAAACTCGGTTTGAATGGCCATTATAGATTAAATAACCCGTAAGACGCTTCAGCCACTCTAGGGTAATGGCCCTTCCATTTGTCGCGAATTTCGCGATAAATACTGTAGTATCATTTAATTTCGCGGGGACGAACTTTCGCGCAAAACCCGTAAATAACAAATTCGCGAAAAATGCCAAAGTTATATATTCTCCGTCTGAGATTGGAAATAATTTTCTTGTATTCTATGTTTACTTCATAATTTTCCTGATAATCGTGTATCTGCGAGAAATTATAATTAGGTTACAACTTTCGCCATTAAATTGTGAAAATAAAACGATTGGATTTCTAAAGCATAAAAGTGAAAAGTTTTAAGTTAAATGAGTGAGAAAAATGCTAACTTGTGCATGATTAGATTTCTTGGGGAAGATATAAATGATTAAACTCAGTGTGTTGGTGAATTTTATTCTACGGGATTCGTCGCAACACCATTACTAAAAAGGTGAAATATGCATATCAGGAATCGCCAAATTCAGAAAAAAAAACAGCCTCACCACACAGCCAAGAAGTAGAGAGGGAGAGAGCATGGTTAATAAAATGATCAGTTTCAAAATAGACACCACTAACAATTAACTAAAATGAGAACCCGAGGGGTTACCGCCTTGGAACGGTCAGTGGCAAATCAAATTGCCACTGGGGTTTTAAACCAGGTTCTAGGGTGCACCAACCTCACACTTGCCCCAACAGGTTCTCATGTCACAAAACAAATACAAGTTATAGATATATTGATATTTTGTCTTTAAAATAGATAGCAAAACAACGAAACGTCCGACTTGTGTAAGGTTGTCGCCTGCAAAGCCCCCTCTCGACGTCCATGAACTGATGTCAATAACCAACGGGTTTAGGTTTCGTCTCGTCGCACATATTTGTCTGAAAAGAAAATGAAAAATGATGATGATAATTCTTCACTTATTACAGGATGGCTTTACAGTGTGACTTTAAGAATTCAAAGAAAACATTTGCCAATGTTTGAAATTTCTTGGGTTCTTACTTTCGTTAATTGCTTGTGGCGTCCATTTTGAAACTGATTATTGTAATACCATGCTCTCGTTTCCTCTCTACTATTTGGTTGTGTGGGGAGGCTGTGTCTGCTTGATGCGGCCATTCCTGATATGCATATTTCATTTTGGGGGGATGTAAGAGAAAACTGCAGTCGATCGACTGATACTAGTATTGGAGATTTTTAATTTTAAAATTATTGTAAAGTTGCTTTTGTTCAAATATTTCGGCTAGTTTATAGATGGGTAGTTTCAGTATCCCAGCCAATATAGATTAGGATATAATTCAAACACCTCGAGAATAAACACCCTGCCTTTTAAATTTTGCCTTTGGTGTTGTCTGTGATATGCAAGATTTATATTCTCAGATCCCTTGCCAGATTGCTATTTTGTCTAGTTCCGCTCGTTTAGGGCAAACCCATTTTTTTTATCTGGGACCAGATAAACATGGAATGGTATTAATCTTAAAATACCGCATTGAAGGTTCCATTTTCACCACCAAATGCCAACCGTCGTCTGGAATGAATCAAAATTGTACTGTTTATTGATGAAAATGTTTAGTTGCGACCAATCCTGGGCTAGGTGGCGTGGACAGTAATATGTATTTCCGTTACTGCCAATGAACAGGCTCAATCAAACCGAGCCTGCAATAATTTCACATTATCGTGTTTGGTGGCTTTCAAAGTTTCCGTTTCATAAGTTTAGAAGATATTGTCACTAATGGGGAACGAGCCCGTACCGTACGGCGACAGCCCCTAGCCATGTATGCAATTCAGATCACGCTTCCGACTGTGCTAGCTTGGACAACCCCCAAGAAAGGTTGATTAGATAACCCTGATAAACGTTATCACCAATGAATGACATCGGTTACCGATTATTTACTGATAAAAGTACTGACTTTATGTACAGGTAACTTTCTTCATTATATTTTATTGCAAGTTTATAAGTTGTTGTAGATGTTTCATCCTATATAGAACTGTGGCATTGCAGTCGTGCATTGTTAAAAAATACTTGCAGTTGTCGTTAACTGTGAGGTAAAAAACACACACAACTTGAGAAAAGAAACGTTTGCCGCTTTTCATTTGTTTGGTTTTGGGGAGTGGGTGATGACGGTGAAGCGAAATTATGAATACAGGACAATTTAGAGGAGATTGATGGAGACTTAAATATTTTGTCAAAATTATCTCAGTATCTTATTTAAACATGAAATGTATTTAAGCATGAAACTTTTGCTGTGTTGTTTCACATTTTAAAAACTCAAATGATTTTCATAATAGCATACGTTCTGGAGGAAATGCAGGTACTTAAATTGTAAATGCAGAACAATCGGAGAAAAGTGGTGGAGACTAAAATATATTTATAATAATCAAAAATAGCATACATATCATGCACAACATGTATTAATGCAGCCCCATTTTATAATTATTAATCATTGTCCACTCTAAATGAACGATACTTAGCAAAACTAGAAACCTGCCACTTCATTACTCTGAATAACTGTGGGATACATTTAAATAATCTATTGTAATTAATACATTACAAATCATGGCTAAAACAAATGTTTCATACACCAGATGTATCAACATTCAAAGTATACATTGTATTGTCAAACCACAGATCACATAGATCGTCAGTGAGGCGGTAAAAAAGTTCATATAAGATAATATTCAGAAGAAACATACACAAATGTGCAATTTTAACGATAAATTGACGTAAATGATTCACAAATCGGATTGAAACTAGAAATGTGTCCAAAGGACACGGATGCCCCCGCTATAGGTTTTTCATAAAGCTCCCAGCAGTAGTGTAGAACAAGTTGTGTTCACGAGATAATTATATTCCTATTACAAGAAAATTCTATTTTTAGTAACAGTGACCTTGACCTTGGATCTACAGGCATGGGTATTGTGCGGACACACCGCCTTGTCATGGTGAACATTTGTGCCAAGTTATTTTGAAATCCCTCCATTCATAACAAAGTTACAGCCTGGAGAAGAAAATTCTATTTTTAGGAACAGTGACCTTGACCTTGGACCTACAGGCTTGGGAATGTATGTGACACACAGTCTTAATATGGTGATCGATTAAACCAAGTTATTTAAAAATCCAATGACAAATAACAAAGTTACAGAGCCGACACAATTTTGCAAGAAATTTCTATTTTTAGTAACAGTGACCTTGACCTTGGACCTACAGGCATGGGCGTTGTATGCGACACACCACCTTGTCATGATGAACATTTGTGCCAAGTTATTTTGAAATCCCTCCTTTCATAAGAAAGTTAAGGGCCAAGTGTATATTTTGCTTAACACAAAATGTAAGTGAAAAAGGGGCATAATTTGAAAAAATATTGGAAGCAGGGTTATGGATCTTGTTGGTTATGATGTAGATTTTGATGGTGAAAATATATTTCAAGTTTCAAGGCAATATCTCAAGTAGTTTTAAAGTTATGGGCAAAATGCTTATTTTGCTTAACACAAAATATAAGAATAAAACTAATGTAAATGAAATTATCAAAGGGCCATAACTTTTGAACAGAACATGTAAGAGCAAAACCCTGCCTTTATGCACAACAACATATCAGGCCAAGCATTGTGGTAAAGTTTTATTAAATTCCCACCAGTAGTTTAGGAGGAGTTGCGTTCACGAGATATATTCCTATTAAAACTAATGTAAATGGAAGTATCAAAGGGCCATAACTTCTGAACAGAACATGTATGAGCGAAACCCCACCTTCATGCACAACTACATATCAAGCCAAGCATTGTGGTAAAGTTTCATTAAATTCCCACCAGTAGTTAAGGAGAAGTTGCGTTCACAAGATATATTCCTATTAAAACTAATGTAAATGGAAGTATCAAAGGGCCATAACTTCTGAACGGAACACGTAAGAGCGAAACCCCACCTTCATGCACAACTACATATCAAGCCAAGCATTGTGGTAAAGTTTCATTAAATTCCCACCAGTAGTTTAGGAGGAGTTGCGTTCACAAGATATATTCCTGTTAAAACTAATGTAAATGGAAGTATCAAAGGGCCATAACTTCTGAACGGAACATGTAAGAGCGAAACCCCACCTTCATGCACAACTACATATTAAGCCAAGCATTGTGGTAAAGTTTCATGAAATTCCCACCAGTAGTTTAGGAGGAGTTGCGTTCACGAGAATTTCGGACGGACGGACGGACGGACGGACGGACGTTCCCACAGATGGGCATTTGTTGGGTATTTCTTTTGTTTAAAACTACCCAACAAGCGAAAAACTACCCAATAAGAGACTAACGGAATGAATGGAAAGTTCTCACAGATGGGCATTTGTTGGGTATTATGGTACCCAACAGATGCCTTGCGGTGCGCTCGGACAGACGGACGGACGGACGGACGGACGGAAGGACGGACAGGAGCAACTCTTAATGCCCGTCGCCATTTCATGGCGGGGGCATCAAAAAGTTAAATAACTATCTAAATATTAAAGGATGTAATGATGACATGGATTTTTAACAGAAATGATTGGATAAAGCACCGAGTGAAAAAAAATGCATTCGATTTCGGATTAAAAAAACAACATTGTACTATTAGCTAACTGATATCCCAGTCGAACTTTTATTAATAGTGGCGACATATAACCAGACTTCGAAAAGACTTGAGACTTGAGACCTTGTAGAAACCTTAGTTTATATGAACTAAATGAAAGTTTGCGCTCAAACATATGCCTTTTAACGAAAAAAGGTGCATGTAAAGCAACAAACATATAAAACGAGTGTTTTAAACATGGTAAAAGCATTTTATTCATACATGTTTTTCCGACGTTTGGGCATAGTAAATCGAACTCATCGACATTTCTATACTATCAAAAATGAACATAAGGGCCAAATACTGCTTCATTTTTTCACTGTTACTGACTATTGTAGTTTTATGTTACTTTCTTCAAACTCGGGTTTTATCGAATATCAGTTTCAGAAATAAAACTTTTGTACTTGATATATTAAGTAAGACGAGTTTCAAAAATATCATAACCGTCTTCCAAGGTCAAGGAACTACAATGAACACAGCTGGATACAAGTCTACAATAATAAAACAGGAACGGTGTTTTATATCTCTAACTGATTGCACAGGAAGGCTGGATAATCAGATGTTCCGAATTGCTTCTTTGATCGGTATAGCAAAGCGAATGAACAAAATACCGGTAATCAGGGCGTCGACGGTGACAAATTATTTTAATATTTCTAATGTTTACCCTTCGGACTTTAAATTACAGAACGCATCTAGATATAAGGAGAATGGTCCGGCAATGTTTACAGAGTTTAGAGACTTACCAGGCAAAAAAATTACAGTAGGAATAAATCATGGAGGTATTTCAAAAATGCGGAAGACATTGTAAGGAAGACGTGTTCTATACCAGAGGATTACCAGCGCAAGGCTAAAGAGTTCATTCTCACAAAATCATTACCAGGATATGTCAAAGTGTGCATTCATGTACGTAGAGGGAATTTCATCTCTCAAAATCGCTTAGTTGCTGGAAAAGATTACATAGAAAATCAATTACGTTTTTCAAGTCTAGACATGCGCATACGCAATTCATAATTTTGAGTGATGATATCAAATGGTGCAAAAATAACATACAAAATATTACGTTTAGACCGTTTAAAAGAGATATCGATGACATGGTTCTGATGACGTTGTGTGATCATGTGATAATTACTTCCGGTACATTTAGATGGTGGGGTGCCTGGCTTGCTAATGGGACAACTGTTTATTTTTAAAGGATATCCAGTGTTCATGCAAACAAATTTAATTTGACGGATTAAGTACTATCCGCAACACTGGATTGGGTTTTAATTTGATTAGGTTAATGGCAAGCGGCATGCACAAATAATCCGATATCCACCGACCAATAACTATACATATCGGCCCATCCATAGTTATTGACGATATCTAGGGTTACCGCCCATTATCTATGGTTATGGGAGCAAACCTAGATATCGGGCGCTAAACATAGTTACTGTCAATAACTATGGTTATCAGACAAATAACTAAAATGGATATTGGTGAAAACTATAGTTACCGACCGAAAACCATAGTTCTCGGCGTTAACCGTGGTTAACGGGCAATATCTAGGGTTTTCAAAAATAACTATGAATGTCGGAATTATTGTGCAACAGATACGGACGAAAACTATGATTAATGACGTAGAACAAGTACTTAATAATTGAATAATAAATCCGTGTAGTAGAATAAAATTAATAGTTGAGCACCCTTAATAAAAGGAGGATTCCAAACTAAAATTCTCAGTTTAATCTCGCATGTAGAAAATTTTGGAGGCGAAATAAAAACATGTCCACAGTATGCTATTGGCTGTTTCGCGTTTATAGCTCATTTGAAATAATACTCGGGATGTAAAATGTCTCCCCGTACTTCCCTTCAGTGTAGTTATCATTGTTGAATACCTCGCTTAATGATGATATGCTAATTTTTAAACCATGCAGACTGTCCATCTAAAGCACGAATTTGGCCCTAATCAATGACACAGCATCAATTTGTTACAAACGTAACATTGCGTTACTTATGTAATAAAAAAAGTGTCCGTCTTTTGATTAACTAAACGATTCACTTGTAATTTATGATGCTGTATTGTTGTGAAGTTCGGTTTTTAATAACACCTTGTTCTTAGTTTGAAAGTAACACTTGTAACGTCGGTTTGAGAGTAACACTTGTAACGTCGAAGTAACATTCATATAACTTATTGTAACACTTGAAACACCAATGTAACTTGTGGGAAATTTTCATATAATTTACATGTAACAGCTTATTATCTTTTCTGTATTATTTATGCATATATCCCCAATGTTTCTGTAACATTGTAATATTCAGATTTAAAGAACATTGTATTCTTGTCACCTACGTAACACGTGTAACATTAATGTTGCTTTCTTACCGCATTGGATCGGTAAAAATAGGGACAATCGTAAGTTGTTTTATTTGTATTGTTCCTAACAATGTCACAGATTTACATATAAAAAAGAATATATGCATTTTAGGAATCGCCACACTCACAAAACACAGCCTCCCCACGCAGCGAAAAAGAAGAGAGGAAGAGAGAGAGCATGCTTGTTATAAGTATGTCAATTCAAAAAGGACGCCACAGACAATTAACGAACCTTTGGGGATACCGCCTTGGAACGGTCAGTGGCAAAACAAATTGCCACTGGGGGTTTAAACCAGGTTCTAGGGTGCACCAACCTCACACTTGCCCCAACAAGTTCTCGTATCACAAAACAAGTACAAGTTGTCTTGGTGAAATAACTCCAACCCACCCATCGGCTCAACAATGTTGCATTGCAAAGCCAAAGGGCGGGTACTCAACCAGAGCTCCTGGAGTGAAATCAGCAAGAACACGATGACAGGGATAAAAGAAACAAATCGACCTTCTAGGTTCTTTCAAGAAAAGATTGCCCCATAATCATTCATAAACTCTTAAACCCCTGCCACCGTCGTGCAACCAAACAGGTAAGCATAATCAACTGTAGATGGGTTAATCAACAGGCCTTCAGAGCGCTGTAAAATATCATGTTGGTAACCTTTCTTCTTAAATTTACAGAATGTTTTTACTAATAACTGGTAGAAATTAACATTGCCTTTTATCTTCTTAAATTTATAAATTAAATCCCCATAAAAAAACTTGCAAAGGTTTTCCTTAATTTGTGATACCCATAACCTGGTTTGAACCCCCGGTGGCAAATTGTTTTGCCACTGACCGTTCCAAGCAGGTAACCCCTCGGGTTCTCACTTTCGTTAATTATTTATGGCGTCCAATTTGAAACTAATTCTTGTAATACCATGCTCTCTTTTCCTCTCTACTTTTTGGCTGTGTGGGGAGGCTGTGTCTGCTGGATGTTGCCATTCCTGATATGCATATTTCGCTTTTTTCAACATGTTTTTACAGTCATTTTTCACACCCCTTACCACTCACCCAACACTCTTATATACCACGTTCGCATACTTTGCTCTTTGTCTCTCTTCTTTTTCGCTGCGAAGGAAGGCTGTGTTTTGTGAGTCTGTAATGATTCTTGATATCCATATTTCCCTTTTTTTCAAACAAAGAATTTTATCTGATCGGTCCTGAAATTACCGAGACATAATAACAGAAACCTACCAGAAACGAGTGATTCTGGTTTGTGCGCAACATTCTTAAAGTCACGTGTCTAGCCACCCTGATATATCTGTAGAACAAGTGGCAAATACTTAATATTGCTTGATCTACACTCTCAGACATCACCCTTCCTTTAACAATTTTACAATGGAAGTTCTGTTTCAAACCCCGTCTAGCTAAATTAACTAAGGTTATGTCACATTTCCTTTTATTTAATACAGGGGTAGTAACCAGTTATAGAACTTATTTACTAGCATGCTCACACAGCACCAGTCGGTTAAATCAATCTCCAGTCTCTATTAAATATATTTTATACAGAATTCGTAACTTTATTTTCTGTAAAAACCAACTGCAGAATCCCATCAGAAAAATAATTTTTAAATGCTATCCTGCAGAAATAGACGATTCCTATGCTTATTTTGCAACAATAAAAGGGTGCAAAAGAAAGCATGTTCATATCACTCAATTTAACCGGCGCATGTCGCAATCAGAACGCGCATCCCCTTAAACTAGAAAAAGGGTGCAAAAGAAAGCATGTGCATATCACACAGCATAACGTGCGCATGTCGCAATCAGAACGCGCATCCCCTTAAACTAGAAAATAGTCAACAGTGTTTGTAAGTATTCCACATTTATTCGTATCTAACAACATGTATTGGTAAAAACCAATATTTATTTATACGGATGAGAGATGAATGAATGATTAACGAATTGAAACAACACATCATGGGTGAATACATTTTACAACTTTTCTTCATTTATTATTAATCCAATTTTTTTCACAAGAATCAATGTTGTAACCATCCAATAAACTAAATCTTACTTTAAGGAAGATGATGTTGGAAGTGTATTGTTATTTTTGTCACAAATATGCAAACCAAAATTTACGTTTTATCGCTCATAGTCTTCGGGGTCGTGTGTTTGTGTTATTTTAGCCAAAATGGGACTTTATCCTTTCGTCTGATCATTCCCACTGTGAATGTGAAGACAATTCCGGCAAAGGAATGCATAAACCTAAATAACGAGATAATTGGAAATAAAACGACCATAACGCAATCACATTTAAGTTTTATATCGCTGTCCGATGTTGCTGGGAGGATGGGAAATCAGTTGTTCCAGATAGCATGGTTGTTTGGAACAGCGAGAAAACTAAATAAGATACCAGCGATTTGTGCCTCTTTTGCAGTTTCCAAGTACTTTAATATACCTTGTGTATTGCCATTAAATTTTGTAATAACCGACGCACTCAAATATAATGAAACAGGTTGCGGAATATTCACATACTTTCTAGATACACCAAACAGAAATATAACAGTCGGTTTCTACCTACAATCGTGGAAATATTTTTAAAATGTGGAATGACTCGTAAGAATGTCATTCACCATTCAAAAACAATATAAGCAAAATGCAGAAGATTTTATTCTGAACAGGACAGTTCAAGGATATGAATCTGTATGCATACACGTACGCAGGGGAGATTTCTTATCGAAACGATATCCGGTCGCTGGACTCGATTATATAGAAAAAGCAATGAAAGTTTTCACGTCAAAATATCAACATGTACAATTCAATGTTGTAAGTGACGGTATGAAATGGTGAAGGAAGAATATACATAATGTTATTAATAGTCCTTTTAAAAAAGATATTGATGACATGGCTCTGCTGACATTGTGTGATCACGTGATAGTTACTTCCGAAACATTTGGTTGGTGGGGAGCTTGGCTCGCTAATGGAACGACGGTTTATTTTAGCGGATTTCCCAAACAAAATATAGATCTTGTTAAAAATTTGAATGTTTCTGGGGACTATCCGGAGGGCTGGATTGGACTATGATCTTGCTAGAGATTTTAATGTTTCTGATTACTACCGGAGGGCTGGATTGTACTATGATCTTGCTAGAGATTTGAATGTTTCTGATTATTTTCCGGAGGGCTGTATTGGACTATGATCTTGCTAGAGATTTGAATGTTTCTGATTATTATCCGGAGGGCTGGATTGGACTATGATCTTGCTAGAGATTTTAATGTTTCTGATTACTTTCCGGAGGGCTGGATTGGACTATGATCTTGCTAGAGATTTTAATGTTTCTGATAACTATCCGGAGGGCTGTATTGGACTATGATCTTGCTAGAGATTTTAATGTTTCTGATTACTATCCGGAGGGCTGGATTGGACTATGATCCTGCTAGAGATTGTAATGTTTCTGATTATTATCCGGAGGGCTGGATTGGACTATGATCTTGCTAGAGATTTTAATGTTTCTGATAACTATCCGGAGGGCTGGATTGGACTATGATCTTGCTAGAGATTTTAATGTTTCTAATTATTATCCGGAGGGCAGGGTTGGACTATGTTCTTGCTAGAGATTTGAATGTTTCTGATTACTACCCAGAGGTCAGGATTGGACTATGATCTTGCTAGAGATTTTAATGTTTCTGGTTATTATCCGGAGGGCTGGACTGGACTATGATCTTGCTAGAGATTTTAATGTTTCTGATTACTATCCGGAGGGCTGGATTGGACTATGATCTTGCTAGAGATTAAAATGTTTCTGGTTATTATCCGGAGAGCTGGATTTAAACTATTATGTGGCTACCTGCTTTTGTTATTTCCTAAAAATTATTTGGAAGGACAAATATTCAAATTCCGCCCAAAGAATGGATAGAATTTTAGATAAAATTTTCATTTTTTAGTATCTTGTCCTTTGAAGAAAGAAAGCAATCTTGATTTGTTCGGACTCTGTTTTAGAAGATTTATTGTTAAGTGTGTATGTATCTCGACGATTTGTTAAATAAAAATATTAATGATTTTCCAACTCTGGTCAAAATTTATTCTAATAAATTCATTAATAAAGCAAACACTTCAGTAAGGAAGCAAACTTTCTTGATTTACGTTTTATTTTTCATTCAAAACGGTTTCATAAATACTTAAAGGTATGATAAAACAGACGATTGTGATTTAAATATTGTAAATTTTCCTTCATTCGAGGGAGATGTACACGTGCGAACCTTATGGGTTTTAGTTTCACAATTTGATTGCTATCTAGAGATTGTTTCAATGTTAATACTTATGAACGTACAATTTGCAAATTATCTGTAAAAATGAAATAAATTGTTTTATCCACGATATACAGTTTAATTCTATTCTACAGCTGCAGGTTAAAATCACTACTGCAACAATATATTTCTCAACATTACTCTGTTTGTGTGGAGATATTTAGATTTAAGAAAATTTATATTCCTTCATGGTGTTGGTGAAAAATAATCTGTAAATTTTAACATAAAGGCTACTAACATACCATTCTTCGGCGCTGAAAGAATATAAAAAGCGTTTCTAAGTAATGCCTTTAAAGTTACAAAATGTAAAATCATTTAAATGATTAAATATAACGTGTCTGGCAGTTTTTTCTATAATATTTAGATAAATACATTCGATATAAATAGTTATATTTCAAAATATTATGTTTAAAAATTAAAAATAACACCCATTTTTCTATAAAGTCTAGTAATATTTAGAAATATATTTTTCCTTATTTGTTTTGTTTTTTCAACACGCACCGCCAACTTCTTTGTTTAAAAATCATGTAAAATTCTTTTCTGTAAGAATATTAAAATTGTTCCAAGGAAATGAGACGTAGATGTGCGCGCAATCCTTTTTAAATGAATAAATGAAACAGTGGGATGGAAGACTTCACAAAAATCGGAAAGTTTTAGGTTGGTTGTTTCTAAGACCTGACTCTGTGATTGACGGAAATAGTTTACATGTAACCTCGACCTGATTCCCATTTTTTATCGAAATGATAGTTTTGGAGTAGTATACAGTAATATAATGAGCTAGACTGGCCAACGCAGTAAACAGCGTACCGAAAGCGTGGTGAGGAACCTCTTCTTCTTGCAATATAGTACATGTATAGTTTTCTTCAGCCTACCAGAGAGTGGTTGACATCAGGGTCTGAGGTATCGACCATCTCCAGAACGGCTAAGCCCTGAATGTCCGCTTTCTAAGGTGCGTAGAAGAAATTTGAACATCATCAAATCCGGGCCGTGAAGAGATGATTTTGGCTGCATAGCAATGACATGTTGATATAATAAGTTACTTAATTTTATAATACAATAATATGGTGTACATTAAACGTTTCAATCATTAGAGTAACAACAGTAAGATCACAGTTCATAAATAAGACGTCTATTCTTTTTAAAATATACAAAAGTAATTATTGAACATAGGTTGGATAACAAAAGATATACCAGTAATAATGCCATGTCCATATTTCTTGAATGTTTCTCGGATAATAATGTTTAATTTACAACAAAAAATATTATAAGTTTTGAGCATTTATAATAACCACTTAAAGACTTTAAAACCCGTGGTCTTAACAAAGTTTGATAGAAGTAGTTATATTATTAACAGTGATTTATAACTTATGAGTTTTATTTTTTAAATTGAAAACATTCAATAGTGCCCTAGAGATTGTAATTTGTAATTAACTTACCGTTTTTTGTCGAAATGGACTCCGTTTCGCACTTTAATTTCCAGGGGAGGTAACTGCAGAAAATGTGTATCAAAAGTGGTCACTAAGAAAGTCGAAAGTGAAAGCACGAGCTCAGCATTTTTGTAAGAAAATTAGTAAAATAATCGATTTAAAGTGAACGTTAAATATTCTTTGCATACATATCAGAAAAGAGATATACTTCCTTGATAATTAGAAGTTTCTTAGCGGGTCATTTTGAGTTTCTTTTTCGTCCTCAAAATGTTCGAACTATTTGATTGTGGGCACGTTTTATTAGATAGTATATACCACAGTGGCTTTGGAGACGGACCCTGTTTTCCTCAAAATTCATATAAACTAGCTGGCCCCACCTGCCCACACCCCCCAAAGAATTTTTATTTTTATTTTTTTAGGGTCTACAGAGGGTCTTCACTGGATAAACATCACTTTTGTTAAGTTGTGATAAATTGGGACCGTTATCATTCTATCCACACCAAATTCACCAAATTAACTATCAAGTTCTCTGAAAATTCTTGTCCCGACTGTATAAGCCTGAGAAGGATAATAACAAAACTTCCATTTTGTAAGCCCACTGTTACTACAGCTTTAAAAAATCAGCATCTCAACAAATGTTTCACTGATCTTACCAAATTGGTTATCAATTAAAAAAATTTAAGATGTTCTCTGTTGAATTCAGCCGATCACTGGCTAGGAAATTCAAAAATAAGATCCATTTTATCATTTTTCCAATGATATACTAAAAAATATGTCCGAGGTAAAGAGTTCGGTTACAGTAGTATATATGCATGAATTATGATTGGACAAACATTTAAATAGTAGCCATTTTTATATGGAGAATTTACTGCATACATTAAAAAAATTAAATTAACGGTGCAAGAATATGTGACATGATAGACTCTGCAGCTATTTACATTATGGCTCGTCAAATACTAATTCATGCACATACTACTGTGATACCAAACTCTGGGGTCCCTGGGGGGGGGGCATAAAAAAAAAGGCATTAATTTTACGGTAGTAATTTCCACTTGGAAGCTGGAGAATTTAGAGCTTGGATAATTTGTTGCTCTTGATGTCTTCAGGCAAGCAGAACCCTGTTGTTTACTTCAATTTAACCCGCTCTTGTATGAAATATTACATGTATTTGGAACTATAGGCACAAATTTGCAGCATTAGTTCGGGCTAATAACATTTAAATTTACTAAAATAAATTTGGTACGCGCGACTAAATGAGAAAGTAGGATTTCCGAAACGTCACAATAATTGAGATCGCGCATGAAGTGGTCTCTTCATCGGTGCTAAATATTGCTCCATTATATTTAGCTTCTAAAAAGTTCGGTAACTATAATTTAACAATATCATTGAAAATCCTGTCTATAAGAAAGAATTCGATCTGACCTTTTGTGTTCTGTTAGAGAGTTTATATATTGTAGTCTACGTATATGCACAAATATGATTTTCCAATAGTATATTCTTACTTAAGTTAGGGCTGAGGCTTTAATGAAGAGCTTTTAACCCTTTACTCCCTATATAGGCATGTACTACAAGTGTAGATCCAGATCAGATCTGCATAAGTCACATAACCCAGTGAATCTAAAACCAATCATCCTGATTGGACAATGCAGATGTGTTGGCTGATCTGAATTTTGACTAATCGCCCACACAATCTGGTTGTATAAAGTTCTGAAGAAACACAATTCAATGAAAGTTATCAGAATCACAAATTTATTTCTGACGTTTCAGGGGGATGAACCCCCTTCTTCAGGTAGCTTTTACATCATGGATTCAGTCCATACAGCACAATATATAAAGATACAATAAAGTTGTATCTTTGGAGTCAAGGGTTGAATAGGATGTTCATTTTGATAGTGTTTTTGTTTTGTTTTTCTGCAACAGATAAAGGGACTTAATCATTGTGAGCATGCTTGAAAAAATGCAGTGAGTTGTTTCTCTTGGATTTGTTGATTAAAAATTAGTATTAAAGGTACTTAATCATTGTAAGCATGCTTGTAGAAATGTCATGAGTTGTTTTTCTTGGATTTGCTTTTTTTTCCTTAAGGGAAGTACAATGTAGTAATTATGAGTATGCATGTAGAGATAAAAGAGTTGTTCCTCCTGGATGTTGTAATGATAATTTGTGGCACCCTATCAAGAGCCTAATTAGAACCATGACATCTAACCATGATTCAATATCATGTGCCATGATGATTTGCCTAAAATGTATGAAATGTTGGTGCTTAACTCTTTACTCCAAATATACGCCTGTGCAATCAGTGCAGATCTAGATCTGTGCTGTCTGATCTGGATCTGCACTGGTTAAATCATGGTTAGAAATAACTTAATTTATCTAAAGGCTAACAATGTAGATCCTGATTAAATGTGATCCAGATCTACACTTTTTTCCCGGACATGACCGGTGGTCCGGTGCCTTTCGCAAAGACTGCCAGATCTACACTGTTTTCCCATGCCATGAAGACATATATATCCATTTTACATGCAACAACCATAATTTTAAATGCAAAGACATATGTGGAGGAAAGGGTTAAATATCAAGTGTTCAGAATCTTAACTTACTTAGTAACGTACATTTATAAATATAAATATATATTAAGTTTCCATGCAGTCTTACCTCCATTTTAGAAGTGCATGCAGGACTTAGATTGAAGACCTGTCTCAAATCTCAAGCATCTGATTTCTGAAATGGCAACCAGTCCCCATTTCAGCCAATCAGATTCTTTAGGTTTGAAACCGTCACATTTCAGCCAATCAGATGCTACATGCAGAGGTTTGAGACTGGTATCCAGATTTAGTTTTATGATCTTGGGCACAGGATTTTCCACTGACAGGGAAAGGGACCCATACCCAATAACTTTTGGAAAATACAGTGATTTAGTCTCTAAAGGGGAGTGCAAAACATGTGAAGTAAACAATGATTTTGAGCAAAACTGTTTCCAGGAGCAGATATAGATCATGGCTGGAGGTTATAAAGCTGAGATTGGAAACCAGTCTCAAATCTCAAGCATCTGGTTGGCTGAAATGGCGACTGGTCACCATTTCAGCCAATCAGATGCTTGAGATTTGAGACTGGTTTCCATGCTCAGTTTTATAACCTTGGCCACAGGTGTTCAGTGGGGTTGCTCAAACCTCAGTGGGGTTGCTCAAACCCCCTTTTTTGTGGCAGCAATATTTACCCCTGTAATTCAATTTTCATATAGATTGGAAAGTTTGCATCTGCCCTTTTTTGGCATCAATTGGAAATTTTCATTGCGGATATTAGCCTGATAATTATAATGCATGGGTGAAAGTTTTCAGGCGTATATGCCTGAAATTCAGGTTTTTGTGTGCCTAAAAATGATTGATTTTCTTCATTTTTGCTATATACCGGTAAATTGATATCTTTTCAGGATTTCAGTTTTTTCGGAATTCCTAACTTGCACCCTTGATATTGTAACTACCCAAAGACTCATGCAAAATGAACCACTTTTCTGAAAAATTTTGCATGACCGTGGTGTCCTCCCATATTTAGATGGAGGATATTTTGTTTCACTTTTGTACTTGTAGTACTTTATCATTCGATTACCACCAATTCTGGTAAAAGCTCTTGATGTCCATGAATCATCGGTAAGCAGTATCACAATGACACATGTGATTACCAGCGTTAAATATTTAATGGCATGTTCTTTGCTGTTGCGGAGTATTTTTACTGCAGGTGCTGAATTTCAATTTCCATAAGTACTGAACTGCAGCTAAAATGCTTTTATTGATTAACAGGTTCTTATTTAGGCTAATTAAAGAGTAATTCAATTATGCTTGATACCATGTGTATAATATTGTATTCTTCAAATCCTTTACTCCATATACAATCCTTTTACCGTCATTGTTCGAATATAAGCCGCAGTCATGCATAAGCCGCAACCCCCCTAAACCTGATGGAACATATGAAAATGGCTTAATGCAATGTATACGCAGCCAAGCTTGTGTATTAGCTGCACCCCCAACTTTCTACTGCCAAATTCTGGAAAAAAAGTGCGGCTTATATTCAGACAATGACAGTAATGAAGGTGTGACCAGTGTGGATCCAGATCAGCTGGCACATCGGTGTTGTTTGATCAGGATCTACACTGTTCACTTTTTGATTCATTTTGTTATTTCTAACCAAAGATGCAAGCATTGTAGGTGCAGAGGGATATTTGTGCTTGCTGCTCTGGATCTTATTTGGTCGCCCTTAAGTGATAAAAGGTGTACATTCATCAGAGCTGTCGCTAGACTTGCATATCAGGGAGAAGTTTTGTCATAATTTTCCTGAATTAAGGAGTAGTTGGCAGTCAGCAGCATTTTTTCTCTATATAGTCTATATAAAATGACTGCTCCTATAGCTCGAAGACGGGAGAAGTGTGGCCACTTTCGGGGAAATCACTTCTCCCAAGTCTCCCCCTAGTGAGAGCCCTGTCCATACTGTTAAGGATATAACTGTTTACTCCATTATATACACTTTTTATTGCATGTGCTACCTATGCAGATCCAGATCAGCTGATGCCCACCTAGAGATGAAACTTTTGTTTCACATTATTTACACAGATATTCGTTACCCTAAATTGATGGTAATTGACAAAATCCTACACATACATTTTAAGGTTAGTATCTTGTAAAATGTCAGAACGGAACATCAGTAATTTCCGCTTAAAAATTGGATAGAATTAGCGATAAATTGACGTGGCAGCCTGTAGACGAGCTTTGACATCAAGAGCGATGAAATAAGGGTAATTTTCATCATTGTGAATTTTCAGTCTGACAGTCTCTTGCCTAGCAACAAAATTACTAAATTAGCGAACAAATTTATCTTTGTTTATGAGATTGTGTTATTTTTTAAAGCAGATTTTTGTGAATTTTATTTGAAAGGGGGATAACTCTGATGGTCTGTTGCAGAGCTGTAAAACTACTGAGCAAGCAATATCTTATCATTGTTCATGAGCCTGTTTTAAAAAAGTGCAGATTTTTTTAGAGTTTTATTTGAAAGGTAAAAAAACTCTGATGGTCAGTTGCACAAAAGTAAAATTAACTGTATTAGCGAATAAATTTTTCATACATGTGGCTTACATTATGATTGTGTTATCATGTATAAATGTTTAAACCCACAATTTAAATATCTGACCCCTCAGCAGGTTTCATAAACTTTCAAAGGGAGAGAACTCTGACAGTTTCTTGCATATCAACAAATGTACTAATTTAGGGCGAATTATTAAATAATCATAGTGTATAGTTGTGAAGCATAGACATGACTTATCCACCCCTTAAGAAGAACTTAAAAACTTACATTTGAAAGAGAGATAACTCTGACAATTGCAGGCGTGGCAGAAAATTCTTTGAATGACTCAATGAATTTATCATTGTTCATGACATCATGTTAAACAATTTTGTAGAAGGCAGATACATGATTATCTGCCCTTGGAGTGGTTTTCAGTGAATTGCTTTTGAAAGGGAGATAACTTTTGAGAGTCTTCCAGGAATGAATAATTGTGATAGATTGGAATGGACAGAGAGAGCTGTGCTTAGTTTTATTTTATTAACCCATCAATTCATGGGATATGGCTGTTGTCCCATGGCAAACAGTGTAGATTAAAATCAGCAGGCACATCTGCACCATCAGATCAGGATCTTCACTGTTTGCTTTAAGATTCATTAGGTTGTTGATGATCAAGTAATGAACACTGGAGATCCAGTTCAGACAGCAAAATTTTAAAGGCTGATCTGGATCTAAACTGGTCACATACGTGACAAAACCCATATACAGTCATGTATATGGGGTGAAGTTAATTTCTTTATTCGAAAAAGAACAGAAGCGATATATGGACTAATACAGACACAATGCTGGATGGACAATTATTGAAATGGATTTTTTATCAGTATTGGAGTTGTCAATTTATCACATGTGATAAACCCTGTATAATTATGGAGTAATGGAATATGATTTGGTTATTTTTATGCTTAAGGCCTGTGCTGCTTACTTTAAAACAGACAAGTTATTTGTCTAGCAGAATGTAATTAACGTAATGTGTAGATCCGGAAAAGCCGGCATATTCATGCCAGATTATGACTTGTGAGGCTGATCTCGATCTACACAGGTTTTACACTCTGGTTGTCCATGTGATAAAAAGCATATTTATAGACTAAATGGGGTCAACCATAAGATGCAGTATGCTTTGTGAAAAAGGGGTTATGGATTAGGGACCATACAGTCTGGTTTTTTTGCCCTTATCAAATCAGCTTATGCATGCTCTTTATATATCCCTGAGGCTGCAACAGTTCTCTTTAATGTTATTTATGGATACGATCAATTTTCTCAGTTTTTGGCTGGCATTGATTGTAGATTTCTCTAAAATTTGCAGCAATCAATTCTTATTTCACATAATTGATTGTCAAATGACATTTATTTCCAAACTTAAGTTTCCAGTTACATTCTGAAAGCAACACCAAAGCAACACTTAATGGAGATTACCCATGTTAGGTGAATTTTGGACTTGAAATCAAACAAAATGGCTGCTGTACAACTCAGCTGTGATATACTTTAAAGCCATCATAATCCAGCACCATACTTGCAGGGCTTTTTTCACTGCCAGGGGAAGGGCCCCATGCCCTATAATTTTGGGGAAAAAAGCATTATTTTTTCACTAAAGGGAATGAAAAAACATGTTGTAAAGTTACTTTTTGGTGAAAACTGCATGATTTTAAAGAAATTTTCTGAGGGGAAGGCGCTCATAAACGGCCCATACAAAAGAAGAAAACAGTGGCCACGATTTAAAACATAGTATTTCTGACTACCTAACCTATTTTTCTCTCCAGATACCAATGCTATCAAAGAGATCCTGCATAAAATTTTAATAGGCTACATTAAAGTTCCAATCAACTGAAACGTGACACTGTGCAATCAAACCATGCAAATAATGCATGTCCTCGCCTTTTATGCCAGCATGATCGCATTCATCTGAAAATCTGATATGGTCGCCTACCTTTGGTAGATCTCTGTACTTTCTGTAAATGAACGAAGTATAACCCCTATGGCATTACATAAGCAACCAGAGAAGCACAGACTGATGTGCCACCAGATCTGGATCTATACAAGTCGCACGTGCAATAAGACCCATATGATATTGAGTAAAGGTCTAATGAACCATAGCCTTGACTGTAACATAATAATTGAAATCGTATGAGATAGGCACAGCGAATGGCTCCCAGACTGATAATTATTCATATCCATTAGGAAAAATGTTTGTTTTGTACATCTGACTGGTCTCGGAGGCATAAAGTATATCTTTTCTACATTATGAAACAATCTTTTAGCTTTTTTGCTCTGACGAAGTTGATGCTTTTCATTAAATATGGTCTTTAATAGCAATATACAGAAACATATGCCTTAATGGTTAGGTATGAGAAAATTTATGACCATTTTGTTATTAATGTTTGGGTGGAATTATTGCCTATCCCCGCATAAAAAACTTGTCTTTCATTATTTCTTGTCGGAATACTGGTATTGAGTACGGTAATTTAGTCTGAATAATTCTTTTTTTCAGGATCAAAATATTTCTTGGAAGTCCTTATTTGGCAAGCATGATTGTGTTCTAGTTTTTTATGTTGGTTTGCATGTACTGCTATGTAATATGAAACAAGGCACGTAAGCCAAGATGGTGTCTTATGAAATCAGGCATAGAAACCCAGGCTTGTGGAGGGCAATAAAGACATTTAGTTTAATGTATATTTTTGTAATAAACTTAAACTTAATGCCATTTTACGAAGATAAAATAATGCTCATTTAAGTTCAAAGACAAACAGCCCAATTAAAGGTCCAGTAAACGTGTCAAAACGTTTTTTTTCATTTTGAAAATTAATTAACCACTTTGACCCTTTTCAAAAGAAAGTATAAATGACCAAATATTTATATTCTCAAACAATCCCCAATCATTGAGACCCGGTCCGAATTAAAACGTCACAGTATTTTTGTAGCCCACAAAATTACTAACCAATGTTTACAATCACTTGGCGAAAAGTTACCGTTTTTTTCCGTACGTGGGCCGTAAGAACGAAGAACGTGGTGACGTCATTCACATAAAAGTTGTTAACACAAAATCAGGCAAACATGGAAAGAAAAAGACGAAGAAAAATAGAGATTCTTAAGTTTTAACTTCATTACAAGGTAAACAAAGAAAGATGTAAATGATATACGACCCATCCCGGTAACGGCTTTTAGTGGGGAATACGTCATCAATTTATGCACTTCTGCATAATTAGCGACCATCGCCAGCCGAGAGTTGCCGAAAATCAGCTCGGAAAGATTCGCTGTTTGTTTTGTAAACAAGATAAACGATCCGCAAAAACATGCTGCAAATCAATAAGATAATATCCTTTTCTTATTGTAGGGTTTATTTTTTGTGTTATTATGCATACAGGTGAAATCTAAAATGTTTAGGTTAATAAAAAATATGCTGTTTGACAAGTTTATTGGGCCTTTAAAAATAAAACTTGAGTTACAGAGTAACAGAACCTATATAATATTATACATAATCAACAATTTTAAAATTTACAATTTACCTGTCTTAAAGCAAAAAGATCGGGTATAAATCCACTAATAATTATATGCATGGGCTGTCATTGCACAAAAACCCATCGCCTAAAAATTGTATAGTACCACAGTATTAAGGGATCGGTATCACCATTACTATACAAGTTATCCCACTTTATTCCTGAAATTGGCTGGAATTGACAATTCCAGTACTGATAAAAAATCCATTTCAATAATTGTCCATCTGGCATTGTATCGGTATCAGTCCATATATCGCTTCTGTTCTTTTTCAAATAAAGAAATTAACTCTTTACTCTATATATTTTGGTTTTACACTCTAGAATAACTTAAGTAAAAAAGGGGCATAACTATCACTCGCAAAGTTACTGAATAAAAATGACAATTACTAATACAGTTGAACCTGCCTTAACAACCACCTGCATTCAACAGCCATCCACCTTATTCAGCTGTCTTGAATATGCCCCAGTTTGCAATTTTAAAGTTAAACAGCAATCTGTGTTAAGCAGCCATATTTCATCACTCCATTAAGTGGTTGCTTAAGTTTTGGCTGGTTTGACTATATTCAGCCTCTGCCGTCTGATCCGGATCAGTGCCCTGTTTGTTTCATTTTGATTTGTTAGATTATTTCTGACAAAAATAAAAACAAACAGTAATCAAACTGTACAAATGTGCTGGCTGATCTGGATCTACACTGGTCGCACATGAGTAAAAGGCTTATACCGTTAAAGTCCTATTAAATGCCCTGTCCCTTATAAATCCGCTCCCCCCCCCACCATGTTGTTTTATTAGGAAATCTAACCCTAACCCTAAACCTTACCAAGTACTGAAGAGTTAATCCATTGTAATTGTATATGAAACATCCTTCAAATTACTCATTATTATGATAAAAACAACTGAATAAATTCATCTTCCAAATATCCAAAGGGATATAAGCATTAACTAACTTTTAAAAAAAAACACTCTTTATTTTAATTGTTACCAGTCAAATAAGGGTTAGAGTTATGGTTAGGATGTAGTGATAAACATCTCCTAACAAGCACCGCCCCCCCCCCCCTTTAAGAAAATTTACGGTAAAGGATTTTTTTGACCTTCATTTGTTAAAAAAGAAATTCTGTAACCAAATTCTGTAACCAGTTTTCATTATTCCAGCTTTTATGAACAATAAACACTAGCTCCTGTATAATCAACCATGCTTTAGATGTCAAATATTAGATTATGTCAAAGCTCTGAACTCCGTATGAATATTGATGAGGCAAATATGCTCGAATTTGAATGACCGAAACAAAAAAATAATTGCATTGTCATTTACGAGAAAATTTAGGTCCCAGGAGTGGAACGTTTATCGTTATTTTACATAGAAAATAGATTATTTAGAATAATTTTGACTTTTATATGTTAATGTCAAGTCTTAGCTCACACATTTAATTAAAGTTATATTTGGTACATTTTAAACATTTCCACCATATATATACCTCTTTATTGCATGAGTGAACGGTGTAGATCCAGATCAGCAGCCACATCCATATGGAGGAAAGGATTAAATGAAAGATCCACTGCATTAATTCAAATGAAAAACTTGGGTGGGGTACTAGAGGAATTCAGCAAAATACATGCCCCAAAAGCGGTGGGGTACTAGAGGAATTCAGCAAAATACATGCCCCAAAAAAGGGTTGGGGTACTAGAGGAATTCAGGAAAATACATGCCCCCAAAGGGATGGGGTTCTAGAGAAATTCAGCAAAATACTTGCCCCCAGGGGGTGGGATACTAGAGGAATTCAGCAAAATACATGCCACCAAAGGGGTGGGGTACTAGAGAAATTCAGCAAATACTTGCCCCCAGGGGGTGGGATACTAGAAGAATTCAGCAAAATACATGCCACTAAAGGGGTGGATACTAGAGAAATTCAGCAAAATACTTGCCCCCAGGGGATGGGATACTAGAGGAATTCAGCAAAATACATGCCCTCAAAAAGGGGGGGGGGGTTACACTAGAGGAATTCAGGAAAATACATGCCCCAAAAGGTGTGGGGTACTAGAGGAATTCAGCAAAATACATGCCCCCAAAAGGGTGGGGTACTACAGGAATTCAGCAAAATACATGCCCTCCAGGGGGTGGGATACTAGAGAAATTCAGCAAAATACTTGCCCCCAGTGGGTGGGATACTAGAGAAATTCAGCAAAATACATGCCCCCAAAAAGGTGGGGTACTAGAGGAATTCAGCAAAATACATGCCCCCAAAGGGGTGGGGTACTAGAAGAATTCAGCAAAATACATAACTCCAGGGTGTGGGGTACTAGAGGAATTCAGCAAAATACATAACCCCAGGGGGGTATATACTGCATCCTCTTTGTAATGAAATATCTGGGAATGAAAAGACTTTGAGCAAGCTCATTTATCCTTTTATTTTACCTTTCCTATCTTGACAATTTTTAATAATTGCTGATGTTGCTCTTCAGATGAAGTTAGGCAGATGTGTACAGTCAGTGCAGGTGTCATTTAATTTCCAGGAATAAATTTTCAGTGCAAAAAATCACAATGACATTTGCTAAGCACATATGTGCCATCTAAGGATATTGTTCACTTTTAGATTCATTAATTTCGTAAATTCTGACCAAGAAGTGACTAGTGCAGATCCAGTGCAGATGTCATGGATATGTCAGCTGATTTGGGTCTGCGTTGGTCACATGACGATTAAACCTGTATATACATGTACATGTATAAAGTTAAGGACAAAGAAATATGTGATCACGGTTGTTGTTGTTGTTGTAACATAATATTTATATTTTTCTGTCGTCTTTCACCAAATATATCTTTTGAGATCTTAAATACATTCCACTCGGGGAAATGGAATTTGCCTAAAACAATCAGAATTATAGGATAAAAAACATGGGTTTGAATCATGAGTGCTTGATTTCCATATATGTAAATTTTTGGATTAGTTAAGGCAATTGGCATGTTATTTTATATGACAGGTTGATTCCTTGGAAGACATAAGGTTTACAGAGAGGGTTTCAGGGGGAAAATAAAATCTTGTGTAGTCTCTGTGGTTCATTGTTTTGTACGTGTAACTTAGTAACAATTCAGGGGTTCAATTTGACCCAGGAGATGATCCTTTGACTCTTGAAATTTTCAAAATTGACGCATTTTGACCCTATACAATTTTAGCTAAAGGGTAATTTTTTTCCTTGAAATCAGGGGTATTTTTGCCAAATAATTGGCTGAATCCCCTAAATGACCCTTGAGATTGTGCAGCTTAAGTGGAAGCCCTGCAGTTTGTTATTTAATAATTTGGCCTTAACCTTTTTACTGCATATATACACATTTTGTCACATTGTGTTACCAGTGTAGATCCAGATCAGCTGGCACATTCATGCTGTCTGATCAGGATCTACACTGTTCACTTTTTAGTCAGAAATAACCTAATAAATAAAAAGGCAGTCAGTGTAGATCCTGATCAGATTGCACATCAATGATGTCTGATCTGTATCTACACTTGTTGCCTTGTAATAAGAGTGTATTTATGGAGTTAACAGTTCATTTAGCTGTAAGTTGTGATAAATCAAATATTTTATTATCTCCCATACCCCCCTCCCCCACCCCACCAAATCCAAGGTGAATATGGTTATGCCCAATGTAATTCCCACTGTCCCTCTGTACGGTACACTTTCCAGAGCATAATTTAGTATTTAACCCTTTACCTGATGGGATATTGCTGTTATCCCATGGTGAACATTGTAGATCCAGATCAGCTGGCACATTCATGCAATCTGACCAGGATCTAAGCTTTTCATTTCATCAAAGGTTATTTTCTTACCAAGAAGCTAGATCCTGATCAGATGGCAGGGATGTGCTGGCTGATCTGGCTCTACACTGTTCCCACAATGTCTATAAAAGAAATATATATGGAGTAAAAGGTTCATTTGTATATGCTGATTAAAATCACAGAGGAATCCTCACAATCGATTTTTTGTGCATTTGTTATAATTGCTGTAAAAAGTTAGGTCAAAATGGAAGCACCATAAGTAATAGTATTTTACGGAGAGTCATTCAGTTTGTTAATAAACACAATATAGTGCTAAAGAAACTTTGCGGCTTTTAGGTTTTACAGAAATGGATTCATTTGCATCTATACAGATAGGTGACCACTTGTATCGATTTTTGACAGCTTTGCTAATAGGTGTGTTAAAACTCTTTACCAACTGAACTTATGTACCGTATTATTTCTTTTAAACAGCCCTGGGGGATGGCATTACTGTACTCGCTTATGTAATGGTCGCACCCGTCTAATCGACGCACCCCCAAAATGACCGAAAAAATTGAAGAAAAATCCTAATTCAATGTAAAGGCCGCACAGTTGATACAGTGGAGCTCCGCTATATTGTGATCCGCTATATCGCGAAATCCAACATAACAGGATTTCTACACGTGGACCCCCTTTTTCCGCATAAAATGACAGTAAAAATCTATCAACAACGATTTTGCAAAATGGAAAGAGAAATCAGGGGAAGTAACAATGTTAATACCGCGTAAACGATAAAGACAATGACGGTCGTTCAGTAACATACCGAGAATCGTTGAAAAAAATAGCGTATTATAATTTCTATAGTTAAATATTGATGTGGGTTTATTTGGCAAAAATTAATTCCTTCTTGAATATTTGTGGTGCACCAAATGGCCGTGTTGAGGGCAGTGAAGTAATGCAGTATCTAAATATTTGTTGGACTCGTCGAAACTCTCAAATTCGCTGTCACCGCCGTCTCTGTCCGTGGACTTGAGCATACGCTATTACTGCTAACTTTCCCTTTGCTGGGAACGATTTGTAGACAGGACCTATGACAATTTTAGGTATTCAACAATTTTAAGGTGAGGTCAGAGTGACAATAAGAGAGATACAATGTTTGACATTTTGAGATAATTATTTGTTTGATCTTGGTAGGCAGGTTTTTAACGGAAAATTGAGCTACTCATGTCCCCTCAAATGTCAATAAGATATTTCGCACCTTCTCAACATGTCACCGTCTTCTCTGGAGTCCCAGCGGACAGGTGAGAATATACTGTAAATTAGTGGCTCTGACAGAAGAGAATAACATGTCAATTAGTGACAATTAACAGTAACAGGTGATGTACAAACTTGTACCAATTATTGTGATTCTTAGTTACGTATGAATAGACCTTGAACTTTAAAGGATTTTATTTTGATAGAAAAAAAATCCGTATAAATTTACAATGTAAATATTTCCGTATTCCGGGAAAAAGTGCGGCGATTACATAAGCGAGTTCGGTATATTTTCTGAAATAGGTGGTAACTTTTATTGATTTCTGGCAGTATTGCTAATAGGTGTTTTTCAACCCTTTACCCACTGAACTAATCTACCGTTAAATTCCTTTAAACACCCCTGGGGGCATTACATTTTCTGAAAAGGCTGGCATTTATTAGGTGAGGGGCATTTTAAAGGAATTTTATGGTACTTGAACTCCAGCCTCGACCAAACTCTTTCATTAAATCAAATATGGATCAAAATGTATACTTCTTCTGGTCAGAAATGAGCGTAAAATTTCCTGATCAGATGGGAAGATTTTTTAGACTGATCTGGATCTATAATAGTTGCCCATGGGTTAAAATTTCATCTAAAATCATCTATATGTTGCTCTATTAAGTCAGGTCTCTGGTCTTATTTCCCAAAGCCTAGGATATCATTGATTCAGATTTTAGTGTTGATACAGCGAGGCAGTAATACTGGAAAGGTATAAACATTTTGTAACATATATAATGTATTATTCGCACATGCACACACATAGAATATTATAACACTTTTAATTAATGATATGAGCATAATGTGTTATACATTTACATGCTAAATTTTCGTGAATTTGACAGAAAAGTTGCAAGAAATGGCGCCAAAACCGCGTGTTTATGACGTGACGTCATGACGTCAAATATACAAATTTTAGCCTGTTTTCTTTATGTTTTCAGGTATGTTATATGTGTTTGGGTACCAACGTGAAAAAATCAGTGAAAATAAAAATGATATTCCACTGTTTGAAAAAAAAAAAGCAACATGCATATCAGGAATCGCCACACTCAAAAAACACAGCCTCCCCACGCAGCGAAAAAGAAGAGAGGAAGATAGAGAGAGCACTTTTATTTCACCGGGAAAATTCCATAATTCACTGAAAAGCATAAAATAAATTATAATACTTTTAATTAATTACATGTTCATGCAATATTACAGTTATGTACTATACATAAACATTTAGTATAATAACACGTTTAATTAATTATATGTGCACAAAATGTTACATAATGATTGAATTTGTGTTATACATATATACACACTTATATAATATTATAACATTTTTAAATAATTACATGTGCATGCAATGTTACATTTATATATTTTTAAATACAAAAAAATACATACATACACACATACATACACACTTATATTATATTATAAATCTTTTAATTAATTACAAGTGATTGCAATGTTACAGTAATGTATTAGCCTGTGTTAATGTTTTGACTGTTTTTCTTAAGATGTCATGTGATGTGACAGTCAAAAGGTTGTTTGGTCAGGCAGATGTTTTGTTTTCTTTACTAGCCAGTTGGTAGCCCGGGGCGTTATTTCGACCAGGAGTCCTATCTGATTGTCATCAAAGTGTGTAGTACAGTCACTCGAAAGTCATGGATGATTTTAACTTCTTCAGGGCATAATTTTTAGTCTGGATTTTTACAAACATGTGACTTGGTATGAAAAACTGGGACAATTTTAACGTGTTATTATTGTGCAGTGTTTATTTTATGGCTATGATTTTGCAGTGTTTATTTTATGGCTAAGATGAACTTTTGAATGCAGTTATACACAGTTTAGGCAATAAAGCATGAAAAACAAGGTACCTAATTTGGATGTTCAAAGTGGATTTTAAACTTTACAAAGAGACTTGTTAATAAAATAGAGTGGATTTTTAAACTAAATGTTTCACTAAGGTAAGTTATAATGTTTATTTATGAAATATATAATTTTATAAAAACAATCATGTTAAATGATGTTATCCTGTTTATTTCTGGAGTAGTTGAATAAAAGGGCTTCTTAATGTGCAGGCTGATCTGGATCTACTCTGGTTGCAGGTCATCCAGATCTATTTAGGTTGGTTCACTTAATTTAGATTAGTTCACTCAATTATTAATAAGCTAATTACTTTTATAATTAATAGAATGTACATGTACTTTACGTGATACTTACTTATCATTCTGATATACGTACATTGTGTATCGTCTTTTTTTACATATTTGCCAATAAATCTATCTAGATCTATGAAGTAAAAGAAAACTATTAATAATTACCCAGTCTGATGCATAAGGGTAGGTGTGAGTTCCTTATTGAACCAGAGCTCCTGGTAATGTGTTAACTACCCAGGTGCAGGAGAATGCAACGTGAATAAATTACTTGCTTATGCAAATTTATGTGATTAAATTTATCCATTCATCTTATATATTTATAGCATTTACTAATTTTTAGAAATCTTGTACACAAATTATATGAATCGGCAGAATCGTGTATAGTGTGTCTACCGTGTATCGTGCGTCTGTCTTTCGCGTATCGTGCATCCGTCTATGGAGTATGATGCGTTCGTATATTGTGTATCGTGCCTTTCGTTCGTAACATTAAACGTTCACAGTACTGTAACTGTTTGGGGTAGCCTTAGTGTAGTAACATAATAATTTCCAACTTTCTGACAAAAATCCTCATGAAAATTAAATGATGCCCAAATAGAGGGGGTTCGAGCGACCCCACATAACACCCTCTTTAACCACCTCTCTAACTAACTATTAATATAAAAAAAGGTTATGAATTATGTTGACGAATCAATACCAGTTTATTTAATCTAAAGATAAAGAAAATAGGTCATATTGTAATGACCTGAAATTTACAAATTACTGTATCAAATGACCTCCTGTATGGAATATATTAATGTTTACATGTCAAACACTCGTAAAATTGAAGAAGTCGCTTCAATGCATGATCGTTCTTGCCATTGTTTTACGAATTTCAAGTAAGTCATTGACTTTTCTTTTATCTTAAAATACAAAGAATTATCAGTTAATCTTGTAAACTTGTTTTTATTATTTACTTAACCCTTTACTCCATAGATACACCTTTATTGCATGGGCTATCAGTGTAGATCCAGATCAGCTGGCACAATCGTGCCATCTGATCAGAATCTACACTGTTAGCTTTTAGATTTATTAGATTATTCCAGCCCAAGATGTGTACAGATCCAGATTGGACATCACAGATGTGCCAGCTGATCTTGATCTAAGCTTGCTGCACACACAGTCTTTAAAAAGGGGAAAAATGAAGTAAAATGTTAATATACACTCAACAGAATTTATTTTGGGTCAACAGTAAAATTATGTATCGCGTATTCCTTGTATGTAACAAGTGTTTGAATAAAATCTTGAATCTTTCAAATTATTGTTTAAGATCTAGTTACAGTTGAAGTAAGTTTTTTTTTTCAAGTTACAATGTTTTGTCTTGAGTTGGGTAACTCAGATTTTGTGTGACCCTTAATTATTTTTATTTGAGTGTAATATAGATCTGGATCTAGCTGTTCCCACATTCGGATAAAAGTTATATTTATGGAGTAAAGGCTAAGCCTTATTGTTTGTCAATGAGTAGTTTCAACATGTCTCTGTTGTATGAAATAATATCTCATTATTTGAAGCATGTTTTAACTTCCATTTTATTAATAAACATTTAAAGCACAATCCATTCATGATACATATATTATATATTGAAATGAATAATGATAAAATTTTCAACAACACAAGATAACTGTTCATTATTATATTAATGTAATATATTAATCTAAAACCTAAAATTATTTAAAATAATTTTATTATTTAGACAAAAAAAACAAAACTTCTTTGGAATGATCAAATTAAATTTGTTTATTACATCATCATTTTTACCTATAAAAATTATTGAGTAAAAAATTTTCATTAGTGACAGGAAGCATTTTTCAAGGTCACAGGGCATAAAATTATGAAATGGCAGGGCCAGTATCGATATTGGCCCTGGGAATATTTTTTTTCATTTTCAATTGTTATTCATGGTTTTAGTCGCATTTTATAATGAAAATTAAATAAAATGTGTATATTAGTATTTCAACTTTTTAAGTTTAATCTTATCATTTTTTGTATTGCATGTTTAATTTGGCATTACAATTTTTGTTAAATGCCAGTTAAATTAATGATGCATTTAAATTTATACAGCATGGTAAAAATTAATGTTTCTCAATTTATAAGCTGAAGATTAATAAAAACAATACCCTAGGAATTTCTTGTGAGGGTCTGTTTTCAGTTATTCTTTGCCATATTTGGAATTAAATAATGCTTTCCTTTGTTGAATTTCAAGTCCCCTTGTCTCGAGTCACATGAGTCAGGCGATGCCAGCGTATTTAATTTAAGGCACAGGCGTTATTTAATATGCTAAATTTCTCTTTTGAGCCTGAATTTCGAGCTGTTAATCAAGCAAACTGCCTCTCTTCTATTAATTAAAGACCAAAAAGTCCTTGCAGGAGACGAGATCAATAATCAGAGACTGTTAGCATTCACGGTCATTAAATGTGTTGTTGTTAAATGTGCCAGACAAATCACTGAATATTTTCCGACATGTATATATGGATGGACATTTTATAGTAATGTTGATTCAGTAAATTTATCGGGCTTAATAAGTGTTGGAATTTTAATTAAAATTTCAGGTTTGGTAATGCTGGTGTTGTTTATAATGTTTATTGTTTCTTTATATTATTGCTTGAAGTCTTGTACATTAATTGCTAGTGATTTATTGAATTGACTATTTCTAAGTTCTGAAATGTAAATTACTGTATTTCTGCTAAATAATGCACCCAGACCTGTCTTTTAACAGGCAGGGTATGTTTGAGGAAAAATTTAGGTGATTTCAGACTTCCCCCAAAAGACTATACCATGATTTTCAGAAAAAAAAACAATTTTTAAGATTGTGTTCTGTCACCAAAACTAACATTGAAAATACTATAATTTTTAGAGCAAAAAGGTGAAATATGCATTTCAGAAATGGCTATATTCCAGGGACACAATCTCCCCAGACACAGCCAAAAAGTAGAGAGGAAAAAAGAGTATGGGTTCTAAATTGATCAGTTTCAACAAAGACACCACAAACAATACAACAAACAAAAAATTAGAACCTGATGGTTTTAACTGTAGTGGAACTTCCAGTGGCAAAACAATATTATTAATAAATAATTTTATAGTCTTAATTTAAATTGGATTTTCATACACTTGATGGTTGAAATTATAAACCTTTTCAATTGATGACATATTTTTGTTGTGTTGTAGTTTTTTGTTGTTAAATATTCCTGTTTGTCTGAATATTTGAAATATTTGTGGTGAAAATGTCATGCTTTAGTAATAATATTTACACTCATCTTACATTTTGCTGAGAAAAAATAAATTGCTTTTGTATGACTAAATGTTATCTGGTAGCTATAATTTTTTTCAGTAGTCTGATATACAGTTAAGAGCTCCGCTATATCGCGATCCGCTGTATCGCGAAATCCAATATAACGTGGTCGACCCTTGGACCCGGTTTTTTTTTCATAAAAAATAGTAAAATTCTATCAATGGCCATTTTTTGTACATTTGGAAAGGGAAAAAAGGGAAGTAACAACGTTATTACCGCGTTAATCGATAAAGACATTATGACGTACAGAGAATCGTTGAAACAATTGTAAAATGTTTCTTCATGAACTGTTGATTGTTTCCTACGTTTATTAAAATATCAAACTGTCATAAAATTATTAAGTAATAAATTGTTGTACAAACACTGGGGCACCTAATCACGTACGCAAAATGGTTACTGAATGGTTGTTTTTCGCACCTACTGCAGATAGCTTGACAAAGATGTTTGATGTTGTTAATTGGCTTCTAATTTGAGAAGCTCATGCCTACATTTGACATGTTTTACAATATTATTTTAGAAATGATGATTGAAGAATAAAACAATAAAGATTAAAACTGCAAGCGAATTGTTTTCATTCAAAACAGCATACAGGTCAAACAAATACATGAGTTCCGCATTAGACTAACGCCCGCAGTATAAACTTCTGCTGTAAAATTCCTAGATAGATCTAAGGTGCGATGAAAACTTGTAAATTAATTATTAGTTTTTCTTTGCCATTTATTATCTATGATTTACATAAGAAAATGACTGTACCTTATCGCTAAGTATACTGTGATAATACAGGTTTACTTTACAGTGGAAAAAAGCTAATTAAAAAATTTAATTTTGATATTTTAATGATTCGACTGTGAAATTGGGTTACGGTATTCAACAAATTGTTACAGTGAAACCTTTCGTACAACTCCTGCTGTAAAATTCCTAGATAGGTGAGATGAAAATTACTGTACCTTATCGCTAAGTATACACTCATGTAATAATACAGGTTTACTTTACAGTGGAAAAAAAGCTAATTAAAAAAATTAATTTTGATATTTTAATGATTCGACTGTGAAATTGGGTTACGGCATTCAACAAATTGTTACAGTGAAACCCCTCTATAACAGACACCTAAGGGACTGAGGGAAAGTGTCCTTAATAGCAGGTTTTCCTTAACTGTGGGTTTAAATCAAGAAGAAGAGAACATGACTGTTCTTTAAAAAATCGCCCATATACCAGGGTGCCCATAATTTCAAGTGTCTGTAATGAGGGGTTTCACTGTATACAAAAGTTAATAATTGTTAACCAGGTTTTCTTTGGAAAGCCTTGGTTTAAACATTGGGGTATATCATAGAGCGGAGATCCACATTTTATTAAGTTTTATATTTTACGAGTAGTTCATTTTTTCTCGGTAACTATTCTAAGAGCTTTAAAATTTAACTTAATTGTCTGACATCACAATAGCAATTCATTGAAAAGTTTCATAACTCTTGAATGTATTTTGCCATAGTTATGTCCCTTTTTCACTTAGAATTTAACAGGAAAACCTGGTTTCGCCGCATCTTCTTGTTTTTATTTTAAAATCATCAGAGTACTGTTATGGCCCCATGAGAGAGCGCTTTAAAGGGAGCAAACATCAAGTTTTTAGGAATAATCAAAAAAGCAAGAAAAAACATGTCTCAGGACACTTGTTTGGCAATTTTTGGGGCCCATTATGGGCCCCATTCCCCTCTCAAAATAGTAATTTTTCCCCAATCTCAGAAAAAAATTCCCCTCCAAAATCTAAAATAATATTGAAATGGACTCCTGAAAATGCACATAATTGATAAATTGATTTATTTGTAAGTCTTAAGTCACAAAATATACTAGCAGTTATAACCAGTTGTGGAAAACAGTGTTATGAGTAGGTGTGACACTTCAATGTCTAAACAATTGCATATATGACTTAAAATCCCGTTTTTTGTCTTTTTGTCTTAAAGTTCAGGACACAAAATTCCCCTTCCGAAGGGTATGATATGGGTAGTACCTGTCCCCAAGTGGCCTTAGTGTCATTCTATGAGTGTTGGTTGGTTATAGGAGCATGGGCGCTAGATGGGATGAATACCATAAAACTCCTTTTAAACGCCCCGCGGGGTCGTTACATTTTCTGAAAAGGGAGCACTCATTATGTATATTAATTAATATTTTTATTCTAATATTAGATTCTGAAGGATATTAGAGAAAAAATACGTATTTTTTCCCTGATTAATAACATGGGGGCGTTAATTAGGGGATGGGCGTTTAAAGGAATTTTACGGTACATTATAATGTGCTTGCGGGGGATTGCTGGGTTGCAAAATAGAAACATTTCAGTATATAAGTTCTTATATTACCTTGTTAGAGAGATCAAAAACATTAGTTATGCAGAAAAGAATTTTATGGAAAACAGTGTCTAAAATCTATATCTATTCAGTTACCATGACAGCTCTAGTTTTTTCTTGTTTTCTTGAATTACAAAAAAAATAACGAAATATATTGCTTCGTATTATCTTACTTGGTATCATTTGCTGAAATTTTCTGTCACGTTCGTCTCTTAACTTGGCACAGATGGTGCACTCACTGCTGAAATAGGATTTAAACTTTTGATCAAGATTCAATGTAGGGGGCATCACTGCTTCTCTGAAGTTTTCCTATGATATTCAAATGGTATTGGGGTAACTAAATGTAAGGATTGTGAACTAAATTCTAAACCAGAAACACTTTCAGTGATGTTAACCCTTTCCTCCATAGACACACCTTTATTGCGTGGGCGAACAGTGTAGATCCAGATCAGCTGGCAAATCTGTGCCATCTGATAAGGATTTGCACTGTATGCTTTATGATTTGTTAGGTTATATCTGACCAAATTGTGACCAGTGCAGATTCTGATCAGACCGTACAGATGTGCCAGCTGATTTGGATCTTAGTAACTATTGTCACACATGTGTAAAAATGCATATATATGGAGGAAAGGGTTAAAGAAAATTATTTAGTGGTTTCAGAAAATACAGATTAATTACAAATTCTGATTTAATACTGTAACTGTATTAATTTTCATGAAAAATAAAATTAAGTGGTAAATATTAGTAAAATGGTATTTTTGTGGGTACATAGATTCATTGTTCATAATTTTCATCAATCACCGTCTGATCAGGATCTGCACTGGTCTCATTTTGGTCAGAAATAACCTAATTAATCAAAAAGCGAACAGTTTAGATCTGGATCTAAACTGTTCGCCCTAGCAATAAAGATGTATCTGTACAGGAAAGGGTTAAAGTTTGAAGCTTTAAAGTGATGGATTGCCTCTATTACCAAATCCACAAAAATTAGAATCCCACAAACTTAAATGAGTTCACAGTTACGATAAAAACATCAATAGGCCAGGAGCATATTTTGTAAAGAACCAAATATTTCAAATAATTTTGAGTAAAGAAGTTAAATTGAATTCATTAATGAGGAGTACAATTTCATAAGGACCAAGGTTTGAATAATTGTTAGTTTGTCAGTTTTGATTGACATATATTGACTTTAGAATAGACATTCAGTTTCAGTTTAAAATCTGAATTGAAACTTGTCCTACCATTAAAAATGCATTACCATAAATATCCTTTCAAATGCCCCAGGGTGAGCAACATTTTCTTAAAGGTGGACACTCTAACTGATAAATATTTTTTTTGGGTTAAATATTAGATTCTGACAAAAATATATATGGATAATAAAAATGGATTAACTGAATTTTTCCCTAAAGAAAAACATGGGGGGCATTTATAAGGAGACGGGTATGTGAAAGGAATTTTACGGTATTTATTTTTATGGTGTCATTTTAACTTATAATTTTGTGTGGTATGTAAGGGTATAAATTTCATCAATCAGGTCATAAAGATGGCTATCTTGACAAAAGCTCTCCATAATGGTAAATTTGAGATTAATATACTACTCAAAATTTGATAGGGATCGCTTTCCGTTTTATTCCGAATTATTGCCCCTACCAAGTTTCAACCGCTGTTCTACTTCAACAGTTCTACGGTTCATTCCTTTTTTGGCAAAAAGCTGATATCAAATGAATAAATTTTCAGAATCACAACAAATATTTTTTCGTTTGAACTTTATGGAAAGAATAAACACATTATTTTAAGTGAACCTTATCAAATTTTGAGTGGTATAAAATGTTGACCAAGAAATGTTGATAACAAAAGTCTGTATCTGTCGGATTTAACCCTCTCCTTGATATATACGCATTTTTACGCATGTGCGACCAGTGTAGATCCAGATCAGCCGGCACGTCTGTGCCATCTGATCAGGATCTGCACTGGTCGCATTTTGGTCAGAAATAAACTAATGAATCAAAAAGCGAATAGTTTAGAGCCTGATCAGACGGCACGGATGTGCCGGCTGATCTGGATCTAAACTGTTCGCCCTAGCAATAAAGGTGTATCTATGGAGGAAACGGTTAAGGGTGTTTAACCCTTTACTGACCACAGATATGCTTTTATTGCCTGGGCTAACAGTGTAGATCCAGGACTGCTGGCACATTAAATGTTTGATCTGGATCTGCACTAGTCACATTATAGTCAGACATTACCCATTGAATCTAAAAGTGAACTGTGTAGATCCAGATCAGCTGGCACATGAGTACCTTCTGATCTGGATCTGCACGGATCTTTTCTTGGTCAGAAATAACCTTAATGTCACCTAAGTTCACAAACAGTATAAATACATTGAAATAAGAAAAAAAGTTAATAAGAAGTCATACCTCTTTATGCCCCCACAAAGTGGGAGGCATATAGAGTTGCACTCATCCATACGTACGTACTTCTGTCCGTCTGTACGTATGTATGTCCCCAAATCTTGTGGCATCAACTTCTCCTAAACTATAAGGCGGATTTCTTTCAAACTTGCACAGATGATCAAGCAGGATGTGTAGATGATCGTAAAGAAAGGATTTTTTCCTGCGACCAATTTTACCAGAGTTATTGCCCTTTTTATTAAAAATGATGTTGCAGCCGTGGGGGCATCAGTGTCCGAGGACACATTCTAGTTTTTGCACTATAATATTAACCCATCACTCTTTGGAATATGGCAGTTATGGCAGTGTAGATCCAGATCATCTTTCACATCCTTCCTTTCTGATCAGGAATTTCTTTGTTTGCTTTGATATGATTATTTCTGATAATAAAAGTTTAGATCCAGATCTGATTTGCCAGCTGATCTACACTAGGCCATGTTATAAACCTTGTATATATGGAGTAAAGAGTTAACCCTTTCCTCCATTATATACCCATTTTTATGCAGTGGTGCAATTTGTAGTGTAGATCCAGATCAGCTTGCACATCCATGCCGTCTGATCAGGATCTGCACTGTTCACTTTTTGGTCAGTAATAACCTAATAAATCAAAGAGCGAACAGTGCAGATCCTGATCAGACCACATTGTGTGCTGGCTGATCTGGATCTACACTGTTCACCCATGCCATAAGGGTGTGTATATGGAGTAAAAGGTTCAGTGAAGTTATGAATAAGCCATTCCTGTGGAGTAAAGTGCAAACCGGTTACAACATGTCTATAAAAACTATTCTGTCACTGTTGACATTTCGAGGATTTTAACCTAGATTTTAAATCAGTACTTAATGATCAATATGTCTTTTCATTCCTTATAATCGTAACACATGACACCATCCATTTGTGAGAGGAGTATTTTCGAATAAATCGTTTCTCCTGTTTTCTAATGTTTCCTTTTTTCGCCTAATAGGGCATTGTGTATGCTAAAAGCTCTGTTGATACTCGGGCACTAATTGTTTTCCGATAGTCGAAAGACCGTGATGCAGCTTCTTTGCAATAAATAGACGGAATGACAATGAGCAAAGTTATCTCGTACAAATCCTAGACCTCAGTTCTGTGAAAATCGTGAAATGAAGTGGAAACCTATGAAATAGTGTTGCACTGTTTTAGGGTACAGTTTTGACTTTTTCTATAATTAAAAAGTACAAAAAGAAGTGAAAACGTAAGAAAAATTGTTAGTCTGTTTTAGGGGACAGTTTTGACTTTTTCTGTTATAAAAGGACAAATAGATTAATTTTGTTGAACCTGGATTATAGTTTACGATCAACCTGATAAGGTCAGATTGTGCTCACATGTTTACAGTTTGATACAGTTAAATCAGGTACAAATTTTTACATTTTGTGTCAATGTTATGGTTGTTCTATTTTAAATAAAATTGATTAAACTGTTATGTCGAGATTTGTAACCCACAAGATAGTAATCTAAAATTTAACCTAAATTTTGACCTTATAGTACTACTTTAATTTTTTAATCTTTAACTCTGTATATCATGTTTTAATCGCATATGCAAACAGTGTAGATTTGATCGGCTGCCACATCAATGCCATTAAATCTGATTTATACTGTTCACTTCTTGGTCAGAAATAAACCTAATTTATCAAAATGCAAACAGTGTAGATCCTGATCAGATGGCAAGAAATATACCAACTGATCTTAACCTACACTGTTTGCCCACTCCATTAAAGGAAAGGGTTAAACTGTTATACCAAATTACACAGTATAACGGTAATCAGAATTTAAACCTAAAAAATCTGGCCTAAAGTAATACTTTAATTCTTTAACCATTTACTCTACATGTGCTGGTTTTATCGCATGTTTGAACAGTGTAGATCATGATTTGACAGCACACCAGTGCCCAAATTGATCAGGATTTTCACTTTTTGGTTTTAGATTTATTAGGTTATTTCTGACCAAGATAAAACCTCAGTGAGCACAAACATTCATGCCATCTGAGTGATCTGGATCTATGCAGTTTGACCTGATATATGAAGAAAAACTGTTAATTAAATTGGTAAGTCCTGGATTGACAGAAATTCTGTGGATAAAAATATAAGTGGCAAACACAGTAATTTCATCAATATTAAGTGTGGGGGACTAACCATCATTTATTTTCTGGATAGTTGACAGCCCATGACTTTAAACCTAATCCTCCATATATACTCATTTTTAGCATGTGGGACCAGTGTAGATCCAGATCAGCTGGCACATCCGTGCCGTCTGATCAGGATCTGCACTGGTTGCAATATGGTCAGAAATAACCTAGCGAATCATAAAGCAAACAGTGCAGATCCTGATTAGATGGCATTCCGTGCCAGCTGATCTGTATATACACTGTTCGCCCACGCAATAAAGGTGTGTCTATGGAGGAAAGGGTTAAAACACACAAAATAATAGGTTGAACATATTCAAATTGAACACCGTGAACTTAATCACCACTAAAATTCTGTCAAATAAAAACTGCAACATTTAATGCCTGCTTGCTTCATAAAACTACAGTATCTATTTAAAATGAAGATTAAAATTGCTGTTTCATTTGTTGCAGATGGTGTAAATGTTTTGCATATTTCACAGTTCAATATATGGGAAATTTCAAACTAGTAGCAGTGTAATGTCACCATGCATTAAAGTATAATATTACAAATGTAACGTGCCCCGAGCGGAAGGCACATAAAACAGACTATTTGTCTCAGCTTAAATATATAATAATTTTTCTCTCAAAAATGATTTCAACATATATGGCTGAGCAATGTATTTTGGTTAAACAATATAATGAATTTTTCTAAGCTACTTTGCTTCAAAATGATTACAATGATTTCTGAAATGATTTGGTGAGACACAATAATCAGGATTAGAATCAGCTAAACATATAACAATATTCCCAGGGCAATAAACCTCCTGGACAAAAATGACTGATTTAAAACTAAGTTCCAACACAATCAGAGTTCAAAACAAAACAATCTAACCTGAACCCAGCAAACACGCTGAGCAATACAAACAAAGAACCACAATGATGTTTGGAGCTTTTAAAACAAACCTGGGCAACTTCAAGTTTCAAAACAATGCTTAACAAGGTTTGAACAATCACTTTTCGAACAAAACCCGAAACAAACAACCTTCAACACTAAAATCTAACCTAGCCTGTTCAACAATAGTGTCTCAGACGCATGTGTTTCCAGCAATTGTCTGAAGACACTATTCTAAACCCTATCCTGAACTCCTACTCTCAAACTACAAGTGGCTCAGACGCATGTGTTTCCAGCAATTGTCTGAGGACACTATCTAAAATCCCTATCCTGAAACTTACTCTGAAGCTACCTTACAAGTGTCTCAAACGCATGTGTTTCCAGCAATTGTCTGAGGACACTGTCTAAATCAACCCTAGCTTCAACCAATACTTTCACACTGAAACAACCCGGTCAATATGCCCTAGTACAGAGTTGTACTATATTGGACCTATAATGCAGACCAATGCTGAATCCAAATTCAACGATGTGAACACCTCGACTCTCAGAAACAGACTGCCTAGTGTCAATGAACGGCACTTGCTTTTATACCATTTGAAGGAATTCCTCAGACTTTACCGTTCAACAACACTAATTTAACACAAAGTATTAAAATAACCAAAACGATTTAGCAGTTAGACTCGGCCCAAGCTAAATCGTCAAATAATGTTCCTCACACAAATAAAAGTGTTACCCTTGAAACTGACGGTGCAATTGGTGCAGGGGATAATAAAAAAATAACCCTTTACTTCATAGATAGGCCTTTATCACATGGGCACACAGTGCAGATTGAGATATACCGGTACAATTTTGTGCCATCTGATCAGAATCTGCACTGTTTGCTTTTCTATTCATTAGGTTATTTCTGACCAAGATTCAACCAGTGCAGATCCAGATCAGATGGCTCATATGTACCTGCTAATCTGGAACTACACTACACGCATTAAAACAGGTAAATATGGAGTACTTTAAGTATTATAATACAAACTACATTTAGTTGGAACATATTGTACAATTACTGACAATTCATTTTATAATTACCAAGAGACAAAGTTTTGCACAAATGCAGCAGATGTTAATTATATTAACATTAAATTTTGCATAAATTCACATGATTATTTTTACCCTCATCTTTACTTCCCTGCACTGAAAGTCTTCCTTCAGACTGTTTCCATTTTGCATCAGAAAACATTTGTTCCTGGGTCGGGCTACAACATAAGCCATGCAAAAGCTATTTTTCTGCGCACAATGTTTTGTAAAGTGACAACGATGTGCATATTGGCTGCAAAAGCTGCTTTGAGCTTGCTGCATTTGTTTCAGTTTATTAAAATCACGCAGATCATGCAAAAGAAGTGTAAAATTAAAACTTGTTTCTATTTACCAGTGAATGATAAAAATATATTTGTCACCTACTTATCATGATTTCCTTTTATCCCACAAAGTGGCAGGCATATAGAGTTGCACTCGTCCGTCTGTACGTCCCCAAATTTTGTGGCATCAACTCCTCCTAAACTATAAGGCGTATTTCTTTCAAACTTGCACAGATGATATGTAGATGATCGTAAGGAAAGGATTTTTTCCTACGACCATTTTTACCAGAGTTATGGCCCTTTGTTATTAAAAATTATGTTGCAGCAGGGGGGGCATAAGTGTCCGAAGACACATTCTAGTTTGTTTCTATGTCAGAAATAACATAATGAATAAAAAAGCAAGCAGTGTAGATCCTGATCAGATGGCTGGGATTTGTCATTGTTTTGCATGTCTTTGTATGCTTATTCACATGCCATCAAACTCCTTTTAAACGCCCCCGATGGTGTTACATTTTCTGACATGTGGGTGCTAATTATTTTATTAATTATTTTTATCTTCATATTAGATTCTGAAGGATATTAGATAATAAAATCGAGACCATAACTCTTTTTTCCCTAAAAATAACAGGGGGGGGGGGGGTCTTTTATTAGGGGTGGTGGGGTGGCATTTAATAAGAGATTTACAGTAAATTTGGTAAAAACACCCTTGTAAACATGAACAGTGTTGACCTAGATTGATAGAATGGTGCTTCCAAGTTACATTTATTCTTAACCCTTTCCTCTATATATGCATTTTTACACATGTGCAACCAGTGTAGATCCAGATTAGCCGGCACATCCGTTGATCTGGATCTATACTGTATGCCCATGCAATAAAGATGTCTATGGAGGAAAGGATTAAAATACCATGTAAACTGCCATCAACAATAAAATGACGAGCAGTGTATTCAAAGAAGACTGTTATTTACAGGGCAAATTCCGAAATGTTCTATTTTCTTCATAATTCAATATAACATGAAACAGTTTAGTGCTGAGCCATCAATTATCTGCTCCGGGATACGAGTTGCTGCAATGCTAACATCGTTTAAGAAAATAGTCCCTAGGGGAGACAATCCAATTACTTTGCTTAGACAAAATAGTACCTCTCCTATGTGGTGTTAAAAGCAATTTGTTCTAAAGTCTCTTGAGGAATGATACATTCATCTTTAAGGACATGGAAATAAAACGGTTTACGCTACTTGAGTATAGATTTCGTTCTGTGCTTTCCAGAGATTTTATCTTTTGATTACATAATTATAGTGCTCAAGAAAAATGTAAATGTAAAAACTCTGTAGTGCAATTGTTTGGTAATTCAACGATATCTTGTACTTCTATGTAACTATGTAATTGTAAGTTTCTGTTATTTGTTTATCCCTTCATTGATGATACCCTTTCATTGGCAGGAAAAAAGTTAATATAAAGCGACAAAGGGTTACAAAGTACAAAGATTTTATAGTAATTTACAGTAATTTTCAGGACTTGACACTGGTCTGTGTGAAATAAAAATGTAATTGTAATTAAATGTAATTTGCCAATCCCTACATCGGTCAGACACAGGATGATACAGAGGTAATTGTAATTTTATTATTATACTGCAAAGAAATTTGCTTGAATTTGATTGGATAATTTGCCGTTGATGTATATCCGTATTTACGGATCGGCCGTAGATATGAACGCACGTGCCAAAATTTCCCTCTCTGGCCTCTCACCTTTTCTTTTCGTCCGCCATTTTCTTTTGAATTTCCGTAAAAATGCATAATTTGAAGCTGATCTTGTAAATTATAAAGCGGTATGCTTAGGGATTACTAAAATTGTTACAGAAAATATTTGTGTTATGTTTTTAACATTGAAAACGATCAGATTATTCTCAAATTTTGTAAATAAATATCAAATCGATATTCCATTCATTTCACAGGATGATACAGATGTAATTGTAATTTTATTATTCCTACAAAAATGTAATTGTAAGTCACTGACCTGACATGGGATAATGCAGATATGTAATTATTGTAATTTACTGTAATTAGTCAATCCCTTCGCTGGCCAGACATGGGGTAATGCAAAAATGTAATTGTAATTTACTGTATTTTGTCAATCCTTTCACAGGTGAGACATGGGGTAATGCAGACATGTAGTAACTGTTGTAATTTACTGTAATTTGTCAGTCCCTGAAACTTTTGCACCAGCTAATAAGACTGTTCAGTATTGCCTGATAATTCATATGGCAGACCAAACTAAGCTGTTTGAAGAAAGTGTATTTGAAATTTATGCACAGATTTTGAAAAAAAAATCTGATAATTTTTGATTAATTTAGTATATAAATATCTGTATACACTATTGCTCTTATAAGATTTAAAAAAAAAACAGTATCAATCAGTGCCTTTTGAGGAAGTCAGAATTTTTATAATAAACTACCTCAGTGATACGTTGATGCAAAAAAAAAAAATAATAAAGCAGATAACTTATGTCAGTCCAACTGTGTATGGAACTTAAACTTGCAATTGAAAATGAATATTTTTAAGGAAGTGGTTAAAAATTTTGTTTTGATCTTTGTTGCTAAGGTGATAACTAACCACTGGAATAACTTGTAACCTGCTAAATACTAATTGCTATGGACTCCTGATCTGAGATGGCCAACGATATGCCAGCTTATCAATATCTGGATCTACACTGTTTGCGTATGCCATAAAATGCATAGATGTGGAGGAAAGCTTTAAAACAGTGTACAATATTTTAAATTTCATAGCATTTGTGTGTTTTTATTTAATTTAAATGTTTTTTTCAATTTTGTTGAAAATTTTTTAAAAAGATAACAAATTCCAAGAAAATTTGTGCCATCTGATCTGGACCTTCACTGTTAGCATTTGATAAAAAATATCTAAGTTCCAAAAGCGGATCAGACGGTACAGATGTGTTGGAAGCGTGATCTGGATTTATACCGGTCGCACATATAATGAAAACCCGTATTATATAGAGTAAAGGGTAATTTGTTTTACAAAACAGAATTAGATCACATGACAGTCAACTCATCAGTAATCACTTAAACTGACAGTTAACCTGCATTCAAAGCAACATCTGTTGACATCAAGCATTTATAAAAGTCCTTAAATACATCATTTGTTTCTCTGAAGCTATCATGTTTAACACTTTCCTTAATATATATGCATTTTTACGCATGTACGACCAGGGTAGATCCAGATCAGCCAACACAACCGTACAGTCTGATCAGAATCTGCACTGGTTGCATTTTGGTCAGAAATAACCTAACAAATCAAAAAGCAAACAGTTTAGATCCTGATCAGGCCACACGGATGTTCCGGCTGATCTGGATCTAAACTGTTCGCCCTTGCAATTAAGGTGTTTCTACGGAGGAAAGGGTTAAAGCTGGTGTATCAGAATTTAACCTTTCTAACCCTTTCCTCGATTTATACACCTTTTATAGATCTCCTGAGCAATCAGTTTAGATCCAGATCAGCCAGTGTATCCATGCCGTCTGATCAGGATCTACACTGTTAATAAATCAGAAAAGGAACAGTGTAAATCCTTATCAGATGGCACAGATTATGCCAGCTGATCTGGATACATGATGTTCATCCATGCCATATAGGCGTACATGTATATATTGAGAAAAGGGTTAAAAACTTAAAATAAGTACCAGAATAAAGGAACCCAGAAAGTGGGAGATAGTTCTTCCACTTAACTTATAACGATCCATTTCTATACTGTAAGAAAAAATGTCATCTGTCATAATAAATTACTGTTGCGAATTCATTTATATTCAGTAGCACATCATTTTCATATAATAATGTAACTCAAATACTTGTTATCTTAAATCACATTAACATATGAATTGATATAACATGATGTTGTTTTGTTTTTTTACTCGTTGAATAATTGACTTCACAATTCACAAATATTAGTTTCTTACAAATAAAAAAATTTTTTGTGTTTCAACAGCTTGATATTTGATGAGTCTTCCAGAAGTAATAGAAGTATTTAAAAAATAATCACATTTAATCATTGAACATACAACAATGATCATATGGGGCACGTCACGGGAAAAGGTACCTTCGGTCAATTTTAGTGATATTAGTTTTTAATAAATTTAGAAAGAACTTACAACTATAAATCAATTTCTTATAACTAAAATGTGATTTTGTTACACATTTTGACAATAAAATGATATTTTTACCGCAAAATGCATAATAAATAATGTGGTCTGCTCAAATGCATGACGTCATTTAAAAAATTGACGTCAACTGTCCGAAGGTATATTTTCCCGTGACGCACCTCATATTATATTACTATGCTAAACAAAAAGAAACCTAACCATTTTTCCCTGAATAATATTGACAACCTTAGTATGTAAATTGTGGATGGAAATGAAAATTAACAGATGTGGCAGCTGATCTGGATCTACACTGTTTGCCCACGCAATAAAAATGTGTCTGTGGAGGAAATGGTTAATGGAAATTTCAGTGGGGAGGTGCCTGTAAATGGCGCCTACTGAGGAAAAACGCTTTGTAATAAATGTGTCGAGGTGCATTTTGATAATCCTGGTGACATTGTTCAAGCCAGAAGCTATTGCAGGGAACATTCTCCTGTCTGGAAAATGTCACAAACATGCTTTGTGTTGTAATGAATTCCAAGTTGTCTGAGAGCAGGAAGTCTGTAAAATTGAATTGGTAATCCTGAATTTTGTAAAACATTCTATAATTAGAAGTCTGTAAAATTGAACTGGTATTCATAAATTTTGTGAAACCATCTATACCATCAGATTCTATATTGTAAAAATTTAATACCGTCGCAGTGGTATTATTTAATTTTCGCGGGGATCAGATTTCTCACAAAAAGGTGTAAATGATGTTTTCATGTAGGTATAAATTAACACACTTTTATTATTTTCATATGAATAGATATTCATTGGTTTAATTTTACTAGGGTTTGTTTTCCTGCATTTTTCTATAGTGCGAAATACACGAAAATTAAAACACAGCAAAATAATGTAAACCAACAAAATTAATATTTGGGACCAATCAATTTTTGCAATATTCATGGATGGCATTTTCAAGGGCGAAATTAAATTAAGCTAATAATGCCTGCAGTCTCAGTTATGATATTATTGTTTAGAAGTAAGAAAAAGATAAAGATAAATATTCGCAAATAAATATGTGTCTGACCTTTCCGAAATGCTAAAATTTGTGTATGTGAATTTGTTATTGGCTACAGTTAGGGCTATGGATCTGTTCTAAGAAATGTTTTAATAAAGGATCGTTATTCGACAATCTTTGCTTTGGGGAATATAATTATACTCGATTTTCTGATAGGATTCGTGGATATCCGAGTTCTTAGATACTCGCCACAGCACTATTTACAGTATAATTCTACCACAGTAGTTGAAAAAAAAATACAACATGCAGTTCAGAGAATCTTCAACTTATCGACAGCTGGGAGACTGTAGATCAAATTGTCATGCAGACGGCCAGAAATACCATGTTATTTACATGTTAGACAAGTTAATCTCCCCTGATTGACGCGGCTTTGCTGATTTATGTTGCTTTAAAAGGGAATGGTAATTGCTGACTGGTTCTCGACACAGATGCAGTTAATCTTCCTCAGAAAGCTGCAGTCTCCCATGCTAGCTTAAACTTCAGTGAGTTCTAGCAATGTTTTTATTATTATTCATTGACTCCATGGGATATGGCTGTTATTTCTTGGGCGGACAGTGTAGCTGGCACATCTGTGCAGTCTGATCTGGATCTAAACTGTTTGCATTAGATCCATAATGTAGGTTTAGGGCTTTCTTTCCTTTTTTCTTAGGGGCCGTTTATAGACGCCTTCCCCTCAGAAATTTTCTTCAAAATGATGATGCAGTTTTCAGTAACTTTACATCAGGTTTTTTAATTCTCCTTTAGAGAAAAAATAATGCTATTTTCTCAACAATCATTATACTAAGGGCTTGGGCCCCTTCCCCTGGCAATGAAAAAAGCCTTGACGTTATTTCTGACAAAGAAGGAATCATTATGTGCTGGCTGATCTGTATCTAAATTGGTCACACAGGTGATAAAACTTGTAAATAATGAGTAAATGGTTAAAAAAATACGGACAATAAAAATCAAAAAAATTTTACTCAGTGATATTGTTTATCAAAAAAATTTTACTGGGTGATATTGTTCAATCATCACTATGGGGAATCACATGATCAAAATAATCTCTAAACAAATGTAAAACAATGAAAAATGAAGTATATTTTGTCCATGGTTTGTGTGAAGCTTTATTATGTAGCCTATCATATGTGTACTGGAAGGTATAATTATACTGACAATATTTCGCTCATGACCTCTTCCTCATAATTCAGGCGCCCGCCCGGCTAGCTCAGTGGATAGAGCATCGGACTGTCGATCCAGGGGTCGTGAGTTCGATCCCCAGCCGAGGCGGGAAAAATTTCTCCGTGACAATTGAACTCGGACATTGCGTCTGAGAGTCATTTGTCCCTCACCTCTGATACAAGTGAGGAAGCAGTCAGTCGCTTGCGGAGAAATTGGTTAGTACTGGTTAGAGACCCAGGAACACCGGTTAGGTGGACTGACCGCCGGGATATAACCAGAAAGGTGTTGAAACCAGGCGTTAAAACCCCAAACAAACAAACAAACAAATCCTCATAATTCAGAACACCCAAGCTGTGACTATAAACATGGCACTGCAGAGGTAATCTGGTAAAATTCTAAACAAAACACTTGTTAGCAGTTGTAGTATAAAACATATAGTCTGTGGTCATATGATAGTACATTTATGAATTATATTTGTGCAACTCAGAAATGAAAACTTCACAAAATTCAAAACTTCCCTATAGCTTAGAGATTATTTTGATCATGTGATTCCCCACAGTGAATCATGGAAGTTATTAACTAAATGAAAGAAAAACAAGGAAACAAGATTTTATTAAAAAAAAAAAAGAACAAATAAAATTTTATTGATCTTTTATAAAGATGTATCTTGAAAGTTTAAAATTAATGAACAAATTGTACAATATTGTTAAACTTTGTTTGTTTTCTTTTATTAAAATTTTGTTTAAGGCTTGAAGATAAGAAAGAAAAACGATTTGAAGTCGACCTATTTTGTAGTTATCCACGAACCCGATAATTGTTCAAACCTTAAATTCATGAGGTCACCGATTTTTCACCAATTTTCTTCGCTGGCCATTCATTATTCAGAGTCGGCACTTCATGATGGGTCAATTAGGCCTATCAACTTCAATGATCAATAGCATAAATGAATTGACTGGTCCTAAATAAGGCAAATCTAGGGATTGACTTGCCGATTTAAGTATGTTTCATGCTCTTGGTCAGTTTTGAAGTATAAGGCCACCCAAAGGTCACCTGATGCTAAAAACTGATTTGATTTTTGTGGTAATGTCATTTAAGGGAGTTTTGATTGATTAAAAGGAAATAACAACAATGGAAATCCATTAATCGGTTAACCATGGTGGTGGTCCTTTTTTATTGCCTTGGTCTCTTAGAGTAAGGTGTTGAAGGGTATTGGTCATAGTTTGTCTGTATGTGTTCTCAACAATAGGATAAAGATAGATGAATATTTTGTCAGATTTATAAAAACAAATGAAGAATGAGCCAAAGTTAATCAGTTAACCATGGTGGTCCTTTTTTATAGCCTTATGGACTCAAGATGACAAAGTGTATTTTTCATAGTTTGTCTTTAGCCCTGTCTGTAATATAGTACTTTGTGTCAAACATAGATGCATAATTATTTTGTCAGATGTATAAAAACACATCAAGAACGAGTAAAAACAAACTTGAGTCATTACTCCATAAGTTTTATTACATTTGTGACCAGTGTAGATCCAGATCAGACACCACATCCTGGACCTACACTGTTTATTGGTCAAAAATAATGTAATAAATCTGAAAACAGATGTAACTGTTCTGGATCTACACTTTTTAACTACTTGATAAAAAATAATCTTAAGGTATCTAAAAGTGAACAGCGTAGACCCTGATCACATGGCACAGATGTGTTGGCTGATCTGAATCTACGCTGTTTGTTACTGGACCAGTCATACAGTAAGTGAACAGTGCAGCTCCTGGTTAGATGGAACCAATGTGCTGGCTGATCTGAATCTACCATGCGGTAAAAGTCCTCTCTGTGGAGTAAGTGGTTAATATGCTTTGGAAATCTTCGTGCATACAAGAAATGAAAATTGCATGTATTGAATCCATAAGCAATTAGTGGAAGTATGTATTTAGATGCTAATAATTGATTGACAGTAGACGCGACATGATGATGGGGCTGTCATGCTGTAATTGAGTCAATAATGATTGCGCCTGTCAAGGGGATAATGTGTCTTTCATGTTATTTTAGACATTTTTTTGTTGCTATTTTTAGAAGTAATTAATAAATACTCCATCATTGTCTAATAAATTAACGATATACACCATTATAAGGCAAATAGATCCAGATCTACATGTACAACTGTGCTCTGTTTTGCCTAATCAGGATCTACACTATTGGCTTTTTAATTCATCAGGTTGTTTCTGACCAAGAAGTGAACAGTGTAGATCTTGATCAGAAGGCAAGCATAATGTTAGTATAATAAATTTATATTTCAAAATATAAAAACTCACACTACTTGCTGTTTGGTCAGAAATTGAAAGTTCAAATAACATTATAAATCAAATAACGAATAGTGCAGATCCTGATCAGATGGCACAGATGTGCCGGCTGATCTGGATCTACACTTTTCGCCCATGCCATAAAGGTGTGTATATGGAGGAAAGGGTTTAGAACAATTGGCTAAAATTGAGAGAAAGGAGAAGTAGATGACGTCAATTTAGTTGGTAAAGAATGCTGTCATGTTCTTCTTTGTTTAAATTCAGCCTCCAGACCCACTCCTCAAAAGCTGTGAAACATGTAACATCAATACACACATTCTATCCCAATTATTCGCACCATTTTGATGGAGTTCGCACCCAATAGCAAGCACAAACTACCAGAAGTAAATAGTTGAATGGAAGAGCACATAGAAGATATTGATCAAAGTAATGACAGTGATGTAACAGACTCAACTGTCAATAAGAACGGTAATTAACATATCCCTGGTGTTGACACTTCTGATTACAATACTGAATGCTGTATTTGTTCAGCCAATCTTTGAAGTGTGTCTCTAACTTTTAAGGCTTCATACAGAATCTTTGCAGTGACTGGTTAGGCAGCCGAGGAAATTAGATGTCTCTTGACTAAATCGTAAAAGATTGAAGAGCTTTGTTATTATTCTGAATGAGAAATTCCTAGTATTCAACTTTTTTGAAATTCCATAATATTATGTACAGGTTTTATGGCATGGACCAGCTGATCTGGATCTACACAGTTTGCCATTAATCATAATATTTTGGGCATACCAAATTTGGGAAAATTCATTATGAACCCTTCTCTCCATAAAATTATACAGGTTTTATGGTATTTGCCAGCTGATCTGACTCTACATAGTTTTCCCATGGGATAATTGGAAAACCACATTGTGATTTGGGGGTTCCAAATCTGAGAACTCTTTTCTTCATATATATGGTTTTTATGGCATGTACCTGTCGATCTGGATCTACACAGTTTGCCATTAACCATAATATTTTGGGCATGCCAAATTTGGGAAAATTCATAATGAACCCTTCTCTCTATATATACAGGTTTTATAGACTTTATTAGTAATACGTACTGCCAGCTGATCTGGCTCTTCATTGTTTTCCTATGGGATTGTTGGAAATCCATATGATTTTAGGGGTTGCCAAATCTGAGAACTCTTTACTCTCTCTCTATATATATATATGGGTTTTATGGCATTATGATGGCTGATCTGGATCTACACAGTTTGCCCATAAAATAATTGGAAAAACAATAATATTTTGGTGCTTGCTAAATTTGGGAATAAAAAATATTAGTTTCCAATTGGGAAATGGCAGAATATCACCTCTACAAGTGATGCATTAAGGTCAGATGCAGAAAAGCTTTCAAGCTGAAATTAGAAGCCTCGGTTATGAAATATTCATGCAGACATCATTAAGGGAGATTTCACTCATCCTTTTATGTAGAGTAATGTAGTTGATTTATCCGTCATTACATTAATGACATGAACAGCAGCTGTGATATCTATACAGTATGCTTTATGTTTCTTTGATCAATATATGGCAGACTTTTTATGTGCTTTTTCTGAAATCTTCAAGGTTTTTTTTTGGTGATTTATTGGCCATATTCTGGAGTTTAAGTGTTAATCCGTGGACTATAACATTTAGGTACAAATTCTATGGATTTAAGTTTACTAGGAAATTTGTGCTTAAGGTTTGATACTGTTGTTTTGCTTAAGTTGACCTACATTAAAATTTTGTAGCCAATCAGAAGCTATGAAAATTCGGATTCCTCATGTACGGCAACTTCCAAGTCGGATATGTATGATGCAAGACAAGTAAGAGAAAATGATCTTTGAATACATCTAATTCCAAATAAAATATTTTTAGCAAAAATAAAAACACACATTTTTTGCTGGTTCATTAAAAACAACAACAGAACAACATTAACTTTTGTTTGTTTATGATAACAAAAATAATTACATGTATACACATATTGTTTGTTTATGATAAAAAAAAATGGTTATAGTCACTTTGCTTATCTGGTTATTATTTCTAAGCAGTTATTTTAAGCTGTAGTTATGAAATTTAATTTCTCCATTTGACTTAATACATAAAATAAATACATTTTTACTTATTTCAGTTGTAAACTTTTTATTTGATATAAGGTGCAATTAGACTGGTCACAGACAAAACGATGTGCCGGCTGATCTGGATCTACACTGGTCGCACATGCTTAAAAATGTCTATATATGGAGGAAAGGGTTAATAATAATGTATTTTACCCTCGGGTGCCATTGGGACAAAGTGACTGAATCAGTTGATCAGTCTGGTCAATTTAAGGTATGACCATCCTAATGAATACCTATTTCAAGAAGAGTATCCAAGGGAGGTAACTATAGTAGTAAATTAGCTTAGAGTTCTGTCATGCAAGAGGACCAGGGTTCAAATCCCACTGGAAGCTATTTTTTTTGTAAGCCTAGAGCTTAAATAATTGGCATATTTCTTTTTTTCCCTGTGTAATTCTGTCATTGAATATAAAATTCTCATTATTTAAACAAAAATAAGCAAAATAATCAAGATTAAAGGGGTTTTCGCTATCAGAATAGTGTTTATTCAAGTCATCAATTTGAAAATTTCTAAAACTGGACGGTAAACTTCTCTGAAATTTTGTTTAAATTTTGTTTAAGGTATAAAGTTAAAAAATGGTAAATTTTTGTATATTGCACCAATCAGGATTTTGCACAATTTTCATTAATTTAGTCTCGTGAAATATAAAAAAATGCATTTTTTAAATTTATTTGGTCAAAAAATGTCATTTTAAGATAAATTCTGTATTATATATTATATCTTAAATTAGTTTAGTAAAATATAACATATTTTGGATAAACTGTAAAAAATTAGGGTTGAATTTATCAATAACAAAAAATTTTGTCACCGATTAAAGAATTTGGATACTTTCACGTTTTTTCTCACTTTTTTAAATAAAAAAAAGCTAAAAATCTCAAAAACTACACGGTGAAAATCATTAAAATTTTGCATACAAGTCAGTGGTATGAAGCAGTTGATGAAAAAATAATCAGATGTTGGATTCTTAATAGTGCCCATTAGGATGGTCATACCTTAAGATAATTATTCAGTTATTTCTCAATTTGTTAGATTATTTCTTACTAGTTATGTCAGGCCTTATTCATAGGACTTAAATTTCTTACAAAAAAAGCAACAGTATAGATCCAGATCAGACTGCATGGTTGTTCAGGCTGATCTGGATCAACAGTGGTCGCATATAAAATACGAGCCATATCCCATCGAGTAAAGGGTGGGGCTTATGTGAGGGAATGCAGCCTGATGACTGCTCCATTGTGTTTACCCTTTCCTCCATATCTAAGCAAAAATGGATTGGGTGAACAGTATAGATCCAAATCAGCCGGCACATTAAAAAAATTTTGTGCTGTCTAAACACGATCTGCACTGTTCACTTTTGAATTATTTGGTTATTATGCCCCCGAAGGGAGGGATATAGTAATCGCACCGTCCGTCCGTCTGAAATTCCGTCACAATCTTGTCCTCGCTACTTTTCCGAAACTAATCAAGGGATTTCATTAAAACATCACAGTAGTGTTTGTCATCAAGCCTAGTTGTGCATATTGTCAGAAATTTCTGATGGGATTATTTTTTGCCGAGTTATGGGCAGTTTCATTTTCTAACTAACCCTAACCCTAAGGTCTTTATCTAACCCTAACCCAAAACTGCATAAGTGATTTCATTGAAACATCACAGGAGTGTTTGTCAGCAAGCCTAGTTGTGCATGTCATCAGGAATTTCTGCTCTGATTATTTTTGGCCGAGTTATGGGCCATTTCATTTTTTAACTAACCATAACCTTAACAATAACTTCTATTTTAAAATCTTGTCCATGCAC